>JAUCNO010000943.1:2602559-2618430 GCA_032353835.1 Enteromius viviparus | reverse complement strand
ACATTCAACAACAAAACACCTCAATCTCTTAGGAGTCTTGCTTGTCTCTGCGTCTCGGTCTGATGACGGCTCACTCAAGGCAGGTCTGAGATAAGACACCAGTTCAGTCGGTGTGACACACTGATGTCAATCATCTATTGTGGGAGTGGCCTCTGTCTGTGTGACGCCACACCAACATGCATTTGAGGAAAGGCTTGATTTTAGAAGGGGCAACTTATTTTTATTAAATCAAAATAAAACTGTGGATCTTTATCATTGTAGGGTGGTTGTGTACACACACTCCCAACACATATTTCAGTCTAAACAGCTTGAAAAACTGCATGTACCACCTTATGACCTCTTTAAGAACAACCCAAGAACTTTTATTAACAATCTATATGTACACATACAAAATCAATATAAAGTTGCATGGCTTCTTAGAACTATACCGGTGTTACATTCACACCTGGCTCCACCATCTCACTCAGTCACCTACACTCACATGGATTACGAGCACCTGTCACAGCCACTAGTTTCTAGTCAAGTCACTCATCACCTCTCCCATAAAAGCACACACCACACTGCACTCATTGTCCGATCTCGTCAGTCTATGATGTTGGCTCATGCCAGGCAAGAGGATTCGATAAAACCATTTGACTAACCTGCATCCTTACCTGTATTCAACTCTCTAAACTCCTTGCAGTCTCTGTACTTCTCCCAGGCTCATCGTATCCCCTATCCAGCATGTATGTGGTGTGTGCTTGTCTCCTCTCGTCCTCTCCACGACTCCAGCAATCTCCTCGGCTCCCGTGACTTCTACGGATGAAGACAAAGACTGAGATTAACATCCTTCTCATTGCCAGAAACCTCTCATATCCTGAATTGCTCACCTGCTATACTCCTTCAGATACTGTTGTTATTGTATCGCACTGTAAATAAAGAGCACTGTTCTACTATCCTCCCGCAGTCTGTCCACTTCCTGACAACCGGAAACCTAATAAGAGTACTACACCAATGAAAAAAATACATTTTAGAGAGCTGTTTTGATGGATCGCATTAGCAGAACTCGATTTACCCTACTACATTCATTCACTTTTGACTGCCTAAACTTTAATACAACCTCATTGATATGAAACAGCATGCAAGGTTCCACATAAAGATATAACTCAATAAATGCAAACACCCTGATTCTCAGGACAAGTAAAGTTGTCTCTATTGACAGACAAGGATTTATCTGGAAAGCATATTACTGGAGAATGCTGGAGAATTCTACTATCGCACTAAAAAGTATTAGCAACGCTTCTGGTTATCTTAGAGAACACAGCTCTTAAACACACACAAAAAACATAGCCCTGGTTCTACACTGGGTTCATGGACAAATCACATCAATCCAGTTGAAATGAACAAAACACAAATCATGCACACATAATGGTTATAATGTCATGGTTAAACAAATTAACTTCAATTAATTCACTATTACTGTGAGTAATGATTTAAGCAGCAATAAAATAAATGCATTACATATATATAAACAAACTAACATGACTTACAACATTCATTATCAGGAGGACACTAAAATAGTCATCCATACAACTCAACCCAAACAAAAATAATAATAAAAAACACATTTATCTCAGCTATCTATTGGAAGGAAACAAAATAAAGTAAACTAAAAAATATTTAAACAGCTGCAGAATATCGAAGTACAGTGAAAGACTGTAAAATATGAACATCGGAGATCAAGATCAAAATAAAAAAAACTGTCACAACCACACTGAATTTTAACTTGTTCATATGATTAAAGAATGTATATAATTATTATTTTTTTCTATTTTGTTTAATTATATGTATTTATTTATTTATTATTAATAAAAAAAACAATCTCTTTTCAATCTCTTTTTTTAGGATATTTTTTCATTCTTGTAATTTATTTAAAATACATGAATTTTGGGTTTTTATGTGACTGTATGTATTACAAAAGTATTATGCAAAAGAGATAAAAACGTGTATCTTTTAAAGGTGAAATACAGAGAGGGAACTTTCATTTTAATTCATTTCAGCCTGAATTCACAAAACCCACCACACGCCACGTGAGGCCTGCATTATGTTACAGCTGAAACGACAACTTGAATATTAAACGATGAGAATATTATAGTGTTATATAGGACTGTGCTTTAGACCGTTTTTGGTTTGATAGGAACGTGTTTACCTGCACCCCAGCGTCATTAGCAAGGTTCACGCGGACACACGGAGGTGTTGATCTTGAAGCTGTTGGAGAACATCTTCATCGCTGAGACAGGATTGGATGGATTAGCAGTGTTTCGGTGGATTTACGGTAAATAACCACTTAATCCAGTGCTCTTTTGTTTCAATATCTGCTAGAAACGTAAACTTAATATATTCGATTATTAATGAGAAAGTGTGACCTCGTAAAATAACATTTCGATTGATCATTACTGTGGCACATGAAATGAGAGATACAATATGTAATTATAAAATAAATAAGCGCTTCGGAAATTTACTTTTGGCGCTGGAAAACTACTCTTTGAGGTAACCGCGGGAAATGAACGTGACGTGAAATGACGTGATATTCGGCAGCTCCGTCAAGGTTACGTGCTGAATGTGCTGCTGTCATTGTTTAGGATGCATATATAGTCATGGCACAATTTGCTTTGTTACTTTCGCTCCATTGACCCCAATGAAACAAGTGGTTATTAGATGTACCTTTTAACTTCACCTTTATAAAACACTACACAGATTTGAGCAGCAGACGGGAATTTTGAAAACTGCATTTAAATTAATTGCATGACCTGCACTTTGGAATGAGAGGGACAATTTGGAATAGGATGATGTCCACTGAAGTGCTGTGCATTGCAATGGCCCACAAATCTGACAGACTAAATACTTTGTCCCTGACTGGTGTGATAAAGGAAACAACAATATCTAGATTTAGTCGGCCAGATTGAACCAAATGGGCTTAAAAAGAAACAGACTTTAAATTAAAAAAAATAATCAAGAACCACATAAAAGGGCAGAGTGGAGCAATTGTCTGACAAATAATCACTCACCCACCCACAAGAGCTGTCACTGACCGTCATTTCCAGCTCAGTGTGAGAATGTTGAGTTTTTTTTTTTTAAATCTAACTCTTTATTTTCCTCTTTCACGTGCCATTTAGAATCTGAAAGTGAATTATCATCAGTAAAGTATATAAAAAATTAAGAAAAAGAAAGTTATGCCTGTTAGTATTTTACACTTGCCAAATAATTCAGATTTGCTTGTCTTGTTATGCACATAATAAAAAAGTTTTATTAAATTGGAAAGGAATGTAAAATTGTAATAATTTTACTTATTTGTTTTGTTTTAGCATGGTTATGCGTTTAGGCTTTTTTTTTTTTTCATTATTTATTAACATTTCTACAAAAAAGTCTTATAAAAACACTAAAGACAAAATCTATGCATACTTTACTACAATAAATGTTCATGTTTGATAGCTGGTAAGTCAGATCACCTTTTTTAAAGGTATGGTACAGTTATTTGCTGCACCCTGATCAGTAAGTGAGTTGTCTCCACACCACTGCAGCTAAGTGCTTCTTTGAATGTGATGGGGGGGCATTCCTGCTGTGTTGCCTGCAGGCGAAATGTCATTGTATGATATATTGTAGACACTGTGAGCAGCAGGAAACTGTCACGTGAAAGTCAATGCCATAACACTTCAGATGTTCCAAAGACAATTTATGGCCGGCAGGTGAAGTTATGATCACTATCCCAATAGATGACAACACAGCGTTCCACTTTCTATCACTCCTCTTTTTTACTGTAGGTCTGCCTGCTTTTAACTTTTTTCCTCTCACTCTCTCTCTTTCTCCAGATCGCACCAACCAAAACCTGTAATGTGTCAGTCACGCATGACATGACTGGATTCATAGTGCCGAGTGATACTAGTTTGCCTTCAGAGCCGTACTTAAATATTCTGCTAGTAATTCTGCCTGACTCCCGACCAGTCATGTGAAACATGGATTTCCAAGAGAAGTGCAAGGATAAGCATCAATTGCAATACATAAAAACTGAATCTGATAAATAATGTGGTAAAGTAAAAAAAAAATGCTTTAAGTCGGAATAATAAAAAAGTTCAGAATGAAGAAAGATTTGCAGTAAAATATTGACTTAAGGGTGCTCTATGAGATGTTGCAGGATTTTAGCTCGATTTTATTTTTATCTCTAACCGTATGCATAACCCCTCAATCGTCTTGCTGTCTGCCCTCTGAATACATTGGGAAAAAACCTGCTCTCGAAAGACAACACATAGGCTGCAATATCGAAAGAAACATTTTAGGCACCACAACAAAAACAATCTTCGGCCAAACAACCGGCAAGAAGATTGGTTGGCCGAAGTTTGTTTGCACGCGTTAAACCCCACCTCTTCTTGGTTTTTGTTTGGTGTAGGCCCTGCACCCATAGTGTTTTGCAAGATCGCATAGAGCACCTTTAATTGGACACTGCGAACAGTCCATTAACTTACACATTGGGGAAAACCATTTATTCATTAAAATTAAATCTATCTATTAAAAATCAGTGACCCGGACCTGCAGGCAAAACGGAGATGGAGAAAGAGAAACAGACAAGTGAGACAGAGAAAGAGAGAGACTTTCAAATTTCATTTATTTTGAAATGCAGCCCTACTTTTATTTCATTAATGAGAGCCCAATATACATATCTACAGTGATTGTACTGAATTCATTTGATTTGGCAGTCAAGGTTTTATTACTTGCAGATGTCTAAGATTAAATTATATAATAAAAAGTTAAATATATAAGCTATTACACTAACTTGTTAGACATTATAATATTCCGGACCTTTGCTTCAAAAAAAAGTTCTGACTGGACCTCTTTAAACTTTGATTAAAGTTGAATACCCCTGCGTTAAAGAATACGTATTTTGCTTTGTTTGATAAATATTTGATATATATTTGGCTATTGCTATATTTGTAGCAATAGCCAAAAATACATTACAAAAAATCATTAGGATATTACGTAAAGAACATTATCAATAAAGGTGCTTCCCATAGTAAATATATCAAAACTTCATTTTTGATTAGGAATATACTAAGAACTTCATTTGTACAACTTTAAATGTGATTAATATATTTTGAATCTTAATATAAATATTGAATCTTGATTCCAGATTTACAAACAGACTCCGCCAAATATTGTCATATCCTAACAAACCATACATCAATAGAAAGCATATTATTAATTAAGATATTAGATGATGTATAAATCTGAACTTTGACACGTATGACTGGTTTTGTGGTGCAGGGTCATATTTAGTTTTGTTATTATATCCAATGTTTTGCTTTTTTATTTATTTTTCTTAAAGTGGTCATCATTATGGTTCTAAACTATGAAGTTGACAACTTGCTTTCCCAACTGACCTTAAGACAGAAAATAGAAAATCTTTTCTGTGCAGTAGTTTGTGATGACAGCCTGCATTCAGTTTTAAGCACTTTTTGTGACTTAGACCATTGCGGCTTCACACTAATTGAGCTGTAGAGTGTGACGAGAGAAACCCAACAGCAGAGTCCCAGAAAGACTTGTTGGAAAAGGAATTGTTTCAGACTAGCGCTGTGGCTTAAATCTGTCCTGTGCCTGACTACAAACCAATACACACTTTGCTTTGATTTCAAATTCCAAGATTTGCTAAAGGACAAAAAAGCTGAGACTTTCTATATTATTCTTGGGACATTGACATTTCACTATTTTTCAAACACTAGAAGCAGAATGTGTAGTTCTGAAAGAAGATAAATATAAAACATGCATATTTACTGTCTTTTGAGAATGAAATATTAGATGTTAAGTCTTTAATGGTTAACAGTGTGCATGATTATGAGAGATTTTTAGTGGTTATTAGTGCATTTGCATCAATATTGTCTGAATAAAGATGGTGACATTACTTTTCCTTTGCTTAAATCTGAATTACTGTCAGTGTTTATAAGAATGTGCTGTCATTCTGTTTATTATTTTCATATATTGACAATTTAAAAAAGTATTTGAAAAGCCAACAGAATCTTTTCAAAAGTATTGAAATGTATGTTTTATTAATTGCCAGTTGTGGCAAGATGCTTTGAACTTAGAACGCTGTGACCAGGGCATCATGACTGTTTATTTAATATCACTTGTGTGTGATTATTTTTCTCAGCAAGTAGGAAACAATATATTGTATTTAGCCTACAAAAGTAGAATAGTTATTATTTGCTTTTGTCGTATGTTTATTTCACCGTGAATGTGACTTTGTACAAGGCTACATAGAAAAAGTACTTTTCGTTTGTTGTTTCAGCTTCATACCCCGTGACATAAACTGAAATATCCAAACCTCAAAACAGTTACTGTAGTCAAAACTCACTAAGGAGTCAAATTACACTAAAACGAAAGAACTAAATAAACAAAAAGGCGAGACAAAAGGGGTGAAATTATATTACTGGGTTTACCACAGGGAGGAGCTAAAATAAGAGAGAATTTGAAGAGATGAGAGCAGCTGTGTGAAGCAGCTATTTCAATAGCGTTCTCTACTGTGCCTCCCAAAACATTGGTCTTTATCTGATTCCACACCAACAGATACAAGCAATGTTTACTGCGCTAGTCTGATTGGTGCAGAGTGAGGGGAATGTCCAAAAACAGCTGGATGTTGATCAGGCCAATCAGACCTTCACGAATACCACTCAAAATCAGGTAACTGTAACACCCATTCAAGACATCTGTTCAAAAGTTTGGAGTTGGTATTGATTGATTGAAGTCTATTATGAAAGACCAAAACTGCATTTAGTTGATCAAAAATATGGCTAAAAACATACAATTGTGAAATATCATTAGGATTTAAAATATCAGTTTTCTTAATATAAAATGTTAATATATTTTATACAATTTATTCCTGTTATGGCAAAGCTGATTGTTCAGCAAACATACAGATTATCAGAATGGCTTCACTGTGTGTTTATTATGCAGAAGATGTTCTACTTGTAACCTTGAGGCTCAAGTTGCTGTTTTTGATTATTGACTTTTTTTATTATTGGCCGGTTTCCAGTCTTATTAACATGAAATTGAAGATAAATATCCACATATATCAATATATATTCTGTGGGCATGGGAAAAAATACCCACTTAAATAAGCTGAGCTGACAGCGGGACAGCAACAACATAGCCAGCAAGTTTAATTGAATGTTTATTGACTAACTGCAGCCGGGGATCTTAGTGACCAACACAGCGAGACGCAGACAATGGGTTTTTCCTTTCCCAAGAGACACAATAAAGCTTTAACGAGCCATCCCATTTCCTAACGTTTCCCCTTCTTTGTCTCCATGAGCGAGGACCAGTCACACAGAGAGGGTCCGCATTATGTGACAAATCAACTAAACTCTGACTCAGGCAGAGCGCTTACTTCTGTCAGGGCTTCATAATAGTCTCATAGGTAGAAATTCCCATGAACACTTGACTGTATTCATGAGAGTGCCTTTAAGACATTGCATCTGGCAGAATAAATCTAAAATGCAGGTGCCAATTTTTGTTACATTTCACTCCCATTGGTTGTTTGGTCATCACTGGACACACCCACATTATGTACTGTAGCTGGAAATGGCTAACTTTAAAAAAAAAAAAAAAAAAGGATTTTTTATATCTTTATACTACCTCATTCTTTTTTTTTTTTTTAAACATAACATATATTATGAAAATATAGCCTATAGCAGGGTTCTTCAAATCTTACCCTGGAGGTCGATCCACTGCGGAGTTTGGATCTAACCCTAATCAAACTCACCTGATCATGTTAATCAGTGTCTTAAGGATCATTAGAAAACACAATTAGGTGAGTTTTTTTCAGGGCTGGAGCTAAACTCTGCAGTGCATCGGACCTCCAGGGTAAGATTTGAGGAACCCTGGATAGCCTTAAGCTATTTTTTAAGTCTTTATTTTACAACTAATACAAGCATTAAACAAACCAGACGCATATAAAACTGGAACAAAATGCTTAATTCCTGATTGAAGGTTTAGGGTTTTTTGTTGTTGTTTTAATAAGACAGCAACATCACTGTATCAGTTTCTGTCACTCGTCATTCTAGATTTGAGTATGTTTGCTTATGTTGGTTTTTGTTTGGTTTTTGTGTCTAAGTCCGATTGTACCACAAAGTATTAACTGTAGACTGCTGAATCTGATGGTTTATGAAATTACATTGATATGAGAAACATCAATATGAACCTATCTAGATCACTTGGAGGTCTGGATAAAATTCATTAATGAGCTGGATTTGGTTCTGATCCATATAATCCAGCAGTCTAACTTGGCTGTGATGTTAACCACAGGTTTCTGCTATGATTGACAGATCAAAAGCTGATCAATTATTGATTTTGTCATTTGCCCAAGGCAGTCTGGTATGTCAACCACCTGATGCCCTCTAATATCTCTACTTTCTTCCATTCATGTGAATAAATTCATCTTAAACTTTCAGCTATATATATTTTAGTGCTGTGAATCCAAAGCCATGTCCTCTCATTAGTCTCTGGCTAACCCTTGGCATGGCTGTCAAGACGAGATGTAAGATTTGTTGTAGATCAGCACCTGGTTCTTTGATGGTGTTTTTGAAGTAGGAATAGCAATAATAATCTTCAGACAAAATGTCTTTAAAGCTGCTTTACACTTCAGTGTAAGAAATTGTATTTTTATGAAAGCAGACAACATGACTAGCAATTTTTTTCACTCTTTGTGTTTGAGTAAACAAAATCTTTCCCCAGAGGGTCAAAATGATTCACATTTGGACCGTAATAAATTGAAATGGTCTTTTATTTACTTTCTGAACAACTGCTGGGTGACAAACCTGAGCACACCCTTAGCTCCCCGTCAGCTTAAAGCACATCCAAAACTGTTGTGGGAGAAACAATATTAAAAATGAGAAAGCAAAACTGCTCTTTATTTACTGCTGCAGCAGCATTAGAATAAAAGACCAATACACAAAGAATACAAATAAATAAGTTCAAAAGATATTTGAAATGCAAATGGACCTACATATTTTCAGAGTTTGTAGTAAACCTTAAGCTTTTAAAAGTAGAGAAACTAATGTTTTAAATTATATAATATTATTTTATATTATGAAGCACATTACATTCTATTGTGGAGTAAAGTATTTTTGGAAGTTGTAAATAGAACAAAGATTATTGCTTTTATTGAGTAAGCTTTACAATTATATTTAATTCAGCGTGTTTCTTGACATTATCTTGTTATTTTTCATTAAATTTACTAATGATTTCTGATTAAATGCTGCTTCTACGCCATTTATTTCAGTAATTAACTATAATCTGAACACACTGGCATTGTCTTGTGATTAACAGCTGCCTTGCAGTTTCTGGCCATTTACAGTCGTTTCTTGTTCTTGGCTTTATGGGTTAGAAAGTGTGACCCTTTTTGATCTATTCAGACAGACTCATTTGACATACTGTTGTTTACATATTGTGTATAGTAACTATAAAGGTCTGGGGCTCGTTCTTCGTACCTCGCTAACTCAGTTAGCTGGATTTGATTGTTGTGGATTTGTCAGTATCCGTGTTTAAGTGTATAAAATAATTACGGTGATTAACACACGATATATAAATATATAGATTAAAAAATATTTTATTAATTATTAATATAATTTTATTTATATGTTTATATTATATATCTAAAAATAATCTAAAACTACGAGATTGAAGTCGTAATATTTCGAGAATAAAATCTTTAAAGAATAAAGAGCACCATTGGAGATATCCTCTGCTTTTAAAATCTGGCAGTTTTATAGCAAAATACAAATAGCTGAAATGGCTTTAGTTTAAGCGGCAATGTAAATCAATAATTATCCCGATTACAGTGAGACTTCATTATAAATTATATTGTAGCCTATATAGTCTATAGCCTTTTTTCCATGCCTTCTAATGTTCCTTTACTTTTATATCTTGCTATACACTTCAAACAAAGAGGAAAAACTCAAAGCAGAACATTATTGTGATTGCTGGGTGTCTGGAATGATACAAATAATAAATATGTATATATAATGCAGCGATCTGGTCATTAAAGAACTTGAACAACACATTACTGTAAGACACCATATAAAACTGAAGCTGAGACTTTGTTTAAAAAGTACTAAAGGGACCAATCTTTTTGTTATTGGGTGGCGCACTATAACAAATCAAATGGAAGACATATTATTTCCAAGAATATGACCCCACGAATATTACACTCGATATAATTTCTGCTAACAATCCCGTATAAATGCCTTGGGTGTATTAAATAGGAGTTAAATGAGAGAGCTACAGCAGTTTATCTGAAGTTGGATTATCTCCTTTTCTCTTAAGAAAGTATAAGTGCGTTAAAAAAAGTCCTTTTAGAAAAAGAACACTTTGAAACTTTTTATTATTTATTTATTATTATTTTCAAACATCTATATTTTAATCTATATTCATCTATATTCAGGCCACAACTATTATATTACCATTGTGATGATGAGAGCAATTAAATAGCTTTGTTTCATTATGAACTGTCCAAGCTGGCTTAAAGCAGTAGGCCCCGGTGCATCAGTAGATGATGGAGAATCCACGTCATTTCCTCCACCACAGTTTTCCTTCTTTACAGCATATTCTGTGCATGCAGTTAACACACAAGCAAACAGTGAGATTCTTAAATCTGAACAAGGAAAAAAAAAAAAAAAAAAAAAACACACACACACACATATACAGTATATATATATAAACATATATGTAAATCAGGGGGGGGCACAACCACAGTCCCACCATGTTATATTCGCATAGTTATTTTTTAAAATTACAGTACAAGATGTTGTGTTCAGTAGTCTTCAGACTATGAATTACTGTATGTGATGAATTGTGTCCCCAACATATAAAATGTTACTTGGTTTTATTATTGTACTTCTTTTGATTTCATGGTATTGTGTGTTTAAGTCTCATGTAGTACCTCAGCAGCTTGCCTGGAGGACAAAATAGACATATCAGCCAGATCACCATAAAATAAGTCAGTTTGTTTGGTAGAGGGAAACCATTTGGTTGACCTCATGCTACCGGCCTGCTCTTTGAAAGTCCCTTGTTTAGAACTTTGAGTTCATGCTCAGTTGTGAGTATAATTTGATTTATTTACCTGACAACATGTTTGTAAAATTACTGATGTTAGCCATTTGCTTTACTTTCGATTTATAGGATTTGGAACACTTCATCGCACTCAAAGTATTCTGTGAACTGAAACTGTGTTTCATTTCTCAACATTTCTTGTATTTCAATTGGACATGGGACAATAAGTTTATTTCTCCTCATTGACTCAATAAAAAGTCAAAAAGGAAAAGAGAGATTACAATTAATAGTAAAATTAATTATAAAGTATGATTTACAGGTACATTTTTGATTAATGAAGTCTAATTATTACAATTATTTGCAGAATGTTATGTTTCTTATACTTCAAAACAATTTTAACATCCTGCACGAGTTTAAAACTGATACTGAGCGTTATAATTAGCCTTCTTTTTGGAACAACTCCAGTAATCCATAAATTATCATTTCTGAATTGCCTTCTTATTGTTTAATTATATAATTAACAAGATGCACTCTTTCCTGGCAAATAAAAATTGTAGATTTGATTTAATGTGCATTCTCCTGTAATCCTTATGACCAGTAGATCTTATGGAGGCTGATGTTAACACAAATCTGAGTTTAGGATAGAACTCTGTAGAGTTTGAGACTGTAGAATCCAAATATGACTGATGTGATACTCAAATGCATTACACATATGATTATGCTCACATAATTATAAATTTGACAATGACTTTTCATTAATACTACTTAATGTTTACTTTTTACAAAAATATACAAAATGCTTACAACACAGTGTTGTCTTATTTTTTCAAGTATTTATGATTTTGTTATAATAAACACAAGTCTTTTGGTCAAGGAAGGCTTTGGAGTAGCGTAAATTTTTACTTTCCCACACGGAAGTGGCCAATGGTTTAATACTAAAGTGAAAAAACTCCCAAGAAGGACATCCAGGCAAGTGGTAGGCCCAATCAAGGCCTTAGTTGGAATGATCAAGTCATCTCATCTGGGGAATGTGTTTGCAGCTCAAAGGATTTGAAACTCAAAAATTTCGTGAGTAACAGATGGGTTTATTTCTAAGAAGCTGTGATTGAGAATTTTGCCTTTGATCAAAGCATGAGACAACAAGCTGATGCTTATGTGCATACTGTGACCAGTTGATTTTATGGATATCTGGATACTTGATAGTGTTTGTTTGTGTCAAGTATGGATGACGAAATGTCTCAAAAGGAAAGTGTTGAGATTGAACAAAGCATTGCATCCCTCAGTTCTGTGCGTAAAGGAAGGCTTGGTGTGTGCACACGTAGCATGAATGAAGTGAAAGCATTGCTTGCTGCTGGTGATGATTTGGACTCAATAAATAAGGGTGTGGAGACATGTTTGTGGTACTTAATGAATTTCAGAGCAGTTACCTGATGATATCAGAGAAAATGAGCGTATTCACTGGTTTGAGCCAAAAATGTGAGAAATTTATGAGTGAATTGGAGAGGTGGAAAAACTTTTAAAGGGTCCACAAACACTCATTGAACCAAACCACAATTTATTTTTACGCACACAGATTAGTTTTGCGCTATTGATCCGTTTTGCAGTTCTTGACACGGGTCGTTTACTTGCAAAACGCTGTTTACAGGCTTGCAATGCTTTTGGCCATATTTTGGCGGAAAAATAGTGCCAAAAGTCTAAGCGTGGAAAAAATTAAATCGGAAGAATACAGATCATATTTATTTTGCATTAGCATGAAGCTGTAGTTTCACAATACATGAATTACACTTGCAAAAAAATTAATAGACTGCAAATCTTGTTTTCTTTATGCTTGAATCTCGATTTACGCCTTTACAAATCTTTTCTTGCGCTTCCAAACTTAATGTACACTTGCAATCTTATCTACAGTTGCACAATGTACTCTTCACATGCAAATCTTTATGGCATTATATTATCTCCATAAAGGTCCTGCTCAAGCCACCGACAGTAACAGGCAGTAAAAAAAGCTTTGGTACTTCCGTTTTAACATTGATGTCTAGTACAAAAGAGACAAAGAGTGCAGAAACTATAAATGTTGCATTACAATCCCCCTGTTTGTTCTGTTCTGCCAATCATGCATTGGAATCGTGTCATCAGATATTTCAAAAACCTCATCAAGACAAGGTAGATTTCCTGAAGGGAAAAAGGACTTTGCTTTGCATGTCTTCAAAAGGGACACATATACATAAGCATGTAGAAAATGCCTGGATTGCAAGACTTGTCACAAAACGCACCAAACAATCCTCCATGTTGAAAACATGTCTCCTAAAGAGCAACACATTTCCCAGAACAGTAAGGATGGAAAGAAGACTATTCTAATGGGCAACGGTAACTCTATTACAAATGCTATGGTGTCTATGGAGCAGGCAGAAGTTGGTTCCTTAGACTACAGGCTTGCAATTGAACCAGTAAAGATCAAGGCTTGCAACGGAAGCAACATAATACAGACTGTCACACGAGGAGCCAACGACAGATACAGTAGGAGTGGCCACAGACCTCGGAGAGGATTTTTATTAACAAAAGTAACAAAATAAAGTGTCCAAAGGGGGAACACGTGTCCTTACACTTTTACACCTGTTTAAATTAAACTGAAAATTAGGTGCCAGGCGTCCGGCCAGAGGAGAAATGGACCCGATTAAGCCTGGTTCTCCCAAGGTTTTTTTTCCCCATTCTATCATAGATGGGGTTTTGGTTCCTTGCTGCTGTCGCCTCTGGCTTGCTTAGTTGAGGTCACCTTATTTCCAGTAACCATCGTCGTCTTGACTACAGAGACCGTCTCTGCATTTGATAAACAAAAGTTTAATCCCGTCATCTTAAATTACCATCACTCTATTTTGTGCCTTCCTTTCCAGGGGGCATGAAAGGACCGAGCCGGACGGCGAGCTCTAGCCCTAGCTAGGGTTCAAGCCTCTAGGGTTCGGTGTCCGCCGTCCTCCCGGCTTGGCCCACGGACAGCACGCCACATATGCTAAACTTTATCCTTCTTGATTATGACGAAGCGCAAACTCTTGAAGGGAACGCCCTCAGCGTGACGGCTCTGAATAGTGTGTTGAATCAGCCAATCGTGAATTGGGACGTCATCGGCGGGTGACGTCACCGGCCAGGAAGCTTAAAAGCACATGGAATGCCGGCCGGCAAACAGCTTCATGTCATTCAGCGAAGCACTCTGTGTGAAATACGTGTGTGTTTGTTTCAAAGTGTCTCTGTCTTTAAAACAAAAAGCAAAAAGACTTTGGGGTGAAAGCAGCTCACAAAGCTATAATGTGTGTCCGCCTCCATGTAAACGGCACATTTTGCCCGAGGACACACACACACTTTGTGTTGCGTGCATGGTAGCAGCTTCGCTCCCGGAGGGCTCTCTTTAATGATGAGGGAGCCTTCATAAGCGGTCCTCGCGGCACTGGTCCCGCTCATGCCGAGGCATTCGTGGGGTTCGCAAGCCGATCTTGATCGCGAGGAGTCTTTATCTCTTATAATAATAATAATTATTATAAGAGATAATTAGATATGGCTGGTGGATAATCGGAATACCTTGAGAACATTAACACACTTATGGCCGTAAGAGTGGGGGACTGCACACTTGCTAAAATATAAACACATACACATATTTATTTCTGCATGTACATATTTCAATGAGCCCCGATAAATGCAGTTCGTACTATTTCTAAAAATCAATTCACAGTAAAAATGCTTTGGCAGCGCTTGCAGAGATGGAGTTCATGAGAAGAGTTATTTACTTAGACTTTAGTTAGACTTTATTTACATTCACATTTAAAGCTTGAGAATTTTACATTTAGCTTCAGAGAAGTTTGAGGACTCCTGATTACTTGGTACTCACCTGAGAAGGATAACAGCAGGTCATGGCTTTACAGGAAAATGCTGACAGACAGATAGAGATGAAGAACTCAAGCAGAGCAAATACCAACAACACACCTCTAATTCCCTTGAAGAGAGTCTGAGAGAAAAATCAACGAACATTAACAAATAATTAGAACAAAATCAATGATAATTTAATTTAAAATAAAGTTAATATAATAATATGACACATTTCAGATATGATTTTTTGGCACTAAGTTATGGCACAAATGTCAGTTAATTTACTGATGCAAACCTTAATAAATCATGTTAAGTCATTGATTTAAATAATTTTCTGTCTGAAATGGAGACTCTTATAACAGGGTTTCTACAGACATCAACAAGATCAATCAAAGAAATAAACAAACTAATAAATCAAGATCACATTTGTAATCATTATTTTTGGTTTCAGTCCTCAAGAGCTCCATGATCCACCCTGGAGGTTTAAAAAACAAAAAAAATAAAAAAAAATTTTGGAGGGAAAATTGTAAAAATGTAAAATTGATTAACTACATAAAGTGGTATGTGAATTTTCTGCCTCCATGTGAATTTTGCTATTATTGTAAACATATTTTAATATTCTGAATCATGCAGTGAAAGTATTAACACCCTCTAATCACACACACACAATAGTCTAGACCAGTGGTTTTCAACCTGTTGACACCGGAAAAACACTATTATCAATCAATAAATACACTATTAAATTACTATTAAATCTATTATCAATCATTGTTTACACTGAAAGTAGGCTAATAAAATTCTCTCATTTTGATCATTTTTTTTGTCACTTATGTTTTAAGCAGGCTATTTGTCTTAGTTGGACAAGGAATCCTGAGTTATATTATTATTAAAATTATTATTATTATCATTGAGAACATTAAGAATGTAGTTGGAGCTGTATTCTGCT
>JAUCNO010000943.1:2556893-2566976 GCA_032353835.1 Enteromius viviparus | reverse complement strand
TCCCTTGAAATATATCATCTGATCGATGTCTTGAGGTGTGGCAACCGTAGTATAAGCGGAATAATTGACTCCGGACCATTGAATTATTAGAAAAATAATGCACACCCGAGGAGTAACGGCCACTCCGCTTCGCGCCGTGACCACATCACCACCTCGGGTGTGCATTATTTTTCTAAAAATTCAACGGTCTGTCGTCAATTATTCTTTACATATATAATTTAAACTCTAAAGTTATCCAAGTCTAAACAGAGTGCATGGCCCTTTCCATTATATTCAAAAAGTAGCATCAATTATATTTGCAGTTCACAAAGAAAACAACAATAAACAAACTTTAGGGAAGGAGACATAACAGACTAATGGAACTGCATGCAAAACAAAGAAGATCAGAAGATCAAGGGAACAGCAGAACAAAATAAAAAACAGCACAAGTTTTCAAAGGTTCTGGAATTTTTCCTTTTTCTTAGGTCCAGGTGATGTCTATTTTGTTATTTTTGTCAGTAGTACATTATGCATAAGGGTTCTGAATGCAAGTCTTTCCCCGACTCCTGCCAGATCGTAATTGGGGGCATAAGTAAACCCCATCTGAGCACAGAGTGTTAATCTCCCTCTGCTGGTGTTAATTGCCCATTTTATGACAAACCAGGCCAAAATGCAGGAGAACACATGCCTGGATTTACATGCTGTTTACAAACAGATGTCTGAGCACAGACTAAATACAAACATATTTTGTCCTCTAGAAACGGAATCGAAATAATCAAGAACTCCAGGCAGTTTTAAACTCAGAAACAAAGATCCTTGTTTTGAGCAGAGGACATGAATTCATTTTCCAAACCACTAAAACTATTGTTATTTATTAAATTGTATAGAATTTTTTTGATTTCTACAGTGTTTTTTTTATTTATTTTTATTGAGGTTTTAATATACCGCCGGATCTTGCAGATAGGACTTGAGGTGTGCATCCACATCTAAGTGTGTGATTAGATTTCCATATAAGCTGATAGCTTCTTGTTGCATCTAATTCCAAAGACGAATGATTAAAATGTCTCAAATCTATGAAGCCAATTTAGATTTACCAAGAAGGTTTTTGATTGTCTGATTAAGCTAAACTAAATCACAAGTCAAGCTTTGTGTTGTACCTACGGTACGTTTGTTGGCTGATTAAAAATCTACATTGATTACAAATGTGCAAAACAAAATCAAATCAAATGTTAGAGATAAAAATCAAAATCTTTTCATCCAAAGAATCCTTCTTATGAGCAATCTGTCTTTACCTGCCTCCACATCCACGATCATGGTATTAATGTAGATTTACAAGCAAAGTTAAAAACAGATGCCTGATAGTCTGACTCACCCTTACTGACCACGCAAAATATGCAGAGTGCTGAATGTTAAATAATCCCTGTGTACAGCTCTTGGGACAACTGTGTATGCAGTTACTTAGTCAATACTTAAAGAAACAGTTCACCAAAAATTTTAATTATTTTAAAAAGCAAAATTATTTACTCACCATAATGTCATAATTTCACTCTGTTATTTTGTTCTGAGGGATTAAGAAGTAGAAACTAAGAAACTGAATCATGCTTTCAATTAAATTAAAAATCAAAGAAACTGTCTAATAATGGTACATCAGTGCAACATTTTACTACATGTATGCAGCTTTGCAACTACATGCCAATTAACCCTCATATACAGTTTTAGTAGACTGGTAGGTTAGGTTGAAGTTAGAAGTTGGCGTGTGTTTGCAAAAAGCACATACAAAAAATTTGTAGAATGTGTGTTGGAGGACCATCAAAATAAAGTGTGTGCAAATAAATGGACAGTTCTCTCATAGTTTAATGACCGGTAGTTGATGTACATGTACAATAGTAGAAAAGTTACGTATATTTAGCCCCAATCCTTTTCAACATTACGCCACTTATGTTCTTTTAAAAATGGGGCTTTGATTTGCAAATAAAATTTTAAATTTTTATTCACATCAATAATAATATTATTGGTAACACTTTATTTCAATAGCCCACTTTAGACATTCTACTAAATGTAAAGTAACTTTGTCAACTAGCAGCCATTAGAGTATTAGTAGACTGTCTGCTTAATATCTTCTAGCACTTTATTTTGACTGACTGAAACTTTGCAAGTACATGTTAACTTATTTTACTAACAATGACATATTTTATGATAATATTCTACTCTGAGAGTAGCTGGAAATGAATGAGATTAAATTGATATTTAGTTAAAATATAGTTACAAAGTTACTTATAGTTGGTAGAATGTCTAAAGTTGACTATCGAAATAGAGTGTAAACATACAACTAATTAATTAATTAATAATAATAAAAATAATAATAATATAATGATAAACTTTTCACCAAATAAACTAAAACATGACACCACCACACTGTAGCAGTACACTGTTGCCACAGGTGAGTCCCTACGGTTGTCAGGACATCAAGCTGTTGTATTGAATTTGTAATGCAGGACTGAGGGGTCAGGGCATTGGCAGCAGGATAAGCCGTGCCTCGATGATGCTGGCAGCCACAGTGTAGAGACCTGAGCAGAGGTGTAACGGGAGAGAATTTCCTGAGGTTAAAAACAAGCCAAGCATCAGCATTTTGGATGCGCTCTGGGTGACTTTTGGCAGATGCTGGTAAGCTGGAAAGAAGGAAGTTGCAATAGACTGGCCGTGAAATGACTATGGCCTGGATAGGAAGTAATGGTCAAGGAAGGGCTTTTTTTTTTCTTTTGTATATTTCTTTCCTGCTAACACCAATTGCAGGGGAAGCCACATGGGAGCAGTCTGGGGTTAAGTGCCTTGCTCAAGGGCTCAATCCTTACAGGGGCTCAAGCTATCAAGCTATCAACCTGCAAGTCAGGCAAAGGCCAATAAATAATTTATCAGAAGGTGAGGACACAATAAAAAAAAAAACCTAATTTTGTAATATTTTGTATAATTATTGTTTTAACTAAATGGTGTTGATTGGTTTATTTATATGGCACATACTAATGCATGACCACATTCTAGAACTCTTAATACTGCCCAATACCTGAACATAACTACTACTGCTGCAAATTATGAATTTACTGTTGGGAAAACTCTGTTAATAGTGAATGTGTGTCATAAAAGCTTGCCTACAGGAATATTACAGTTAAAGAGCTGTATAACAATGGGTATGAAAAACCTGATGTTTGATGTCATGCAGCAGGTGATAAGGTTAAGTGTCTTCATCCTGGTGCTGACGAAAGCAATTATATTTCTTTAATTGAGAGACATCCCGTCTTTCATGTTTCTTACCCTCTTTGAAGAGCTCATGAACTCTGTATGGTTAATCATTCCGTTTACTGCCTCCCTCTGTCCTGCATGACGATTCGTCTTTCTCTTTCTCTCGTTTTCTTTGTGGTTTCCTTTTTCTCAATGTCTGAACAGGATGAAAACTTCCACCCGCCCTCTGAAACAGCAAACTGACAGCTCATTATATCCACAGCGATGGAGTTCAATCCTGTGCGATCTATTAATCTATTCCAGCACTCTGGCCCCTCCATAGACACCCCCGCTTTCATTAGCTAGAACAAAAGCCTGCAGAGCAGAATTCATTAAGGACAATCAAACACGGCTCCTCTGGGGCCATTTAATGCGACTTCCATTATTAACGTTATCATTATTATTAATATGCAATAGCAGAAGGCATCTGTGTAAGGTGCGCCAACGACAATATTGAATCCTTAATCATGTGGTGGAGGTCGACTGTGGCGATGTGACTCCAGGTGGATGGTCTGGGTGGAGGTCTACTCTCGAGAGAAAGCCACATCTACAGCAGATTAAAAAGAATAATGAGCAGTTGGAAGCCTTGGAATAGTACTAGAAGGGAACAAAACAAGTATGAGCAGTAAATTACTGGAAAAAGAGCAGCACTGGTGAAGTAACTTCAAGTAGATGCCATGAGCTGTATGTAGACGCAGTTCTGTTCTGATATGATAAACATCATATACAATATACATCCATTTTATCCCATCTACCTGGAGAAAAACATTATTCACCTTAAATGACTTCACATCATTGTGGGCAGAATTAAACAATAATCCTGCATTTTGAGTGATATGGATTATCTGGAGCTTTTTCCTTTATTAAATTGAAATACCAGAATTAAATCTCAATAATCTCAAGTAGGGATTTCATAAGTAAAACAAAGTAAAAAATAAAATAAAATATGTCTTCATGCAATATCAGTAGTAAAGAGTACCAGTGCTTTTTGACCAACTTTGAGGTCTCCACTACACTGAACTATAAAAATGACAAAAGGCACAAAAACAAAATAAAAAAATAATAAAGAAAGAAAAATACCTGGGAAAGTATTAAAAAATGATGCAACTAACATACTGGAATCAATAGATTACTAAATGTATTCTTGATTTCTTAAACATCTCTAACAAAACAAATCCAAATAATTTACATAATTATTTTCATTTATATTTTTGTATCTTTTTATTTTATAAAGAAAATGTGAACTTTCTTCAGTGTTCTATTCCAATGCATAATCAAAATGGACTTGGATACGTTTTTTTAATGCTTGTTATGATAACATAGTGTTCTACATAAATTAATCTCAAAGTACTCCCTTATTTAGAGCAACATAACAAATCAGGACAGGCCTCACAACAGGTCTGAATGTCTATCAGAACATTATCTCATTTCAGCAGTTGAACCAACTCAAAGCAAGGGAGTCTCACTGTGTCACAGAAGATGGATTGCTCTGACACATACAGACAGGTCATTAAAATGATGGACAGCTCAGCCGGAAGTCGAACTATAAATGGAAAGATGATGGCATTGGTCGCTCTGTGAGCAGACATCTGAAATCAAGCTGAAAGCAAAACCTTTTTTCTCCATAGCTAGTGAGTACACTGATTCACTTTATTAATAGATTCGCTTAGCTGGCCGACATACAGCTGTAATATATACTAATGAAACCTCAGATTTCACTGCATCCACTGTAAAGCCCTGCCAAACAATGTGACTGATACGATCTGCTGATGGACATTTATACGAGGAGCAAAATTGTGCGGCATGCTTGACCTGCATCTGAACTTGGGTCCATTTCGTGAAAGTTTGAGAAATTGCCTTTTTCAAATCCTACTCATTACTGGGCTGCTCGTGTTTCACCTCCGTGATCCGCAGCTTGTGATGCCCTCCGGCTGCTTGTGAAATATATGTAAGCTATAAGATGGTGAGTTTGTGAGCATTTGTGCGTGTGCGGGTGGCTGTTTCTGAGCACTCAACTTGAGCGCTAACTCTCCTACCATTTTCCAGGTTTGGTGAGAAGAAGTTTAACATCCTATGGAGAAATAAAAAACCCCAGTGTCGCAAATGTCTAGTCAGTGGAGTGTGACAATGGTCTCTGTAGATCCACAGTGGTCATACTTTAGTCACCAGTGAGAGTGTTTAGTTAGTGTGCAGTTGCATGACTGCAGGGGAGAGATGCTCTCTTGACAGGTGCGGCGCAAAATTGGCTTTTATTGGAGCTGAGGAAATGTTAGTCTGTGGAGAGAAGGAAAAATAATGAGGGCAGAGAGAAGACCAGAAAAGTGTGTCACTCTGATGCCCTGAGGGGAGAGGAACCAGCACTCCATCTCTCCAGATCCGTCTATCCATCTCTACCAAGAACCTACATGCTAAAGCTAAAACGGTTCTCCACGTCATTCATTCCCATCCGGAATTAATTGGAAAGCATTCAACCCAGTCCTATGATTTTCATCCTTCCTTCATTCCCGATTTCATAACTTTTAACTTTTTTCTGTTGGGGGAATGACCTGCCAAATTTGATCCAAACAGCTAAGCCTATAGCCATCTTCAAGAAACGGTTAAAGACACATACTGTATCTTCCATCTACACGTGACAATCTAACACTAGCACTCCTGATTATATTTTTATTATATCTTCTTTTTCTTGTTTATCATAAGAAAACATGACCATCCAACACTAGTTAGCCTGTTGTATTTCCATTCTATCAACATTTCCTTTTATTTATTATAAAAACATCTAACACTAACCCTCTAACACTAAAACTATTCTATTTCTATCTTTACTTTTCTATTTTTTCTTTCTAATCACTTTCTTTTTATTTATTATAAAACTATCTAAATGTTATGCAAGTGTAAATTATTTGTTCAAGCCAAAACCATGTTTGATGCAAATCATTCATTTCCGGAATGTATTGAAAAGTTTTCTGCCCTGTTCTACCGTTTTCCTTTTATAATATTGACTGCATTCCTAAACCATATCTCACTATCATTTGAAAATTAAAACAGTTTCCAACATAATTCAATCACTTTTGGAATTAATTGGAACACATTCAGCCAAGACCACATTTTTTTTCCTTCTCATTTTCATATTTAGAGTAAATTAACTTGTGTTTAGATTTTTTTTTTAAATATTTACTTTGTCCCTAACCCATATTCTGCTACTGGGGTTAATGGTGTGCTTGAAAATATCTAATTATCTACGATTTCCTCTACCATTGGCGACAAAAGCTGCATGCCTCATTATAATTCTCTACAGAAAACAAAATAAACATTATCAAGCGACTGCCAAAAGCTGCCCAGGACCCAACAAGCATCATACATACCTTCAGAGTCACTAAGTAAACTAATGAATTCATTCGAAGTGGTATAACTCTATTTTACAACCATTAACAGAGTTCCTCTGCAGCCAAAGACTCCATATCGGTTCATTGGATTGTTAAATGTAGTCATGCATTATGCAGAGGGATTAATTGAAAATGGCCGTTCTGAGGAGAAACGGTGGGGGCAGTACATTACGAGGGGGCCAAATTCAAAAGCAGATTTTACTGAACGGCCCTTTAGGGTCATAACACTGTTGAATTAATTCATGGTGAGTGTGTTTAGAGCAAATGCATTGCCTTATTATTAGATGGAAAGCAAGGTGTGCTGTTCTGGGAAAGTGAATCTAAAAGGAAATGCCGGCAGTTCCCAACAACTTCAAAAAGCTTTTAAAATGTGAGAGCATCTTGCCGCAAACAGAGGAGAGAAAACCTCACCTGAATGCTGAACGATGAGAAAGCTTGTGTGCTGAAGGAAAGGGAAGTCACAGATCAAGAGCTCTTGAGTGAAAAGACACTGCCATTTGGATGTAATAAGAAGGTAAATTGTTCACTTACAGTAGGTGAACTACAGTAAGCCTGGTGTCGGGATGCTTAGTTAGTTCATCATTATTACAAAATAAATTCCAGTCAGTGTTCAACTTTACACTGTTGTTGTTTTGTTTAGTTCTTTCAAAAAAGTATGAGCATATCAGCCCGGTTCTGTCAACAATGCACTGGCACTGGCTCTGGTTCTGTCAACCTGAATGGCTTAGCTCCTCAGTACTTGAGCGAGCTCTTATCACACTATTAGTCCTCCTGCTCCTTTTTCAAAACTCTGACTATGATCATACCTAGAATATAAGTATTCCTATTTAGCCCCCAAACTCTGGACCAATCTACCTAACACTGTTCGGGAGGCAGGCACACTCTGTCAGTTTAAATCTAGACTAAAGACACATCTCTTTACCCTGGCTTACACATAGCACACAAATGCACTTCTATTAATCAAATCTGTTAAATTATTGTTAGGCATTAATTAGATCAGCCGGAACCAGGAACACTCCCCGTAACACACAATGTATTCATTACATCGTAATAAAAATGGCATCTGGGTTAATATTAGTTTGTCTCTCTCTTATTCTGTCTGCATCCAGATCAGATGGTGCATCAGCATAAAGGGTTGGTGTCTACAGCCCTGATTGTAAATGGGGACCAGAACACCTAGATAAGCCCTAGAGACATATGATGGAAATCGGACACACACACACACACACACACTCTCCCCCAAGTCCTTTACACAATCCGACATAGCTGCGTTTGAAACTAAACTGGAAATCGGGTGCCGGTTTTATCTGGCCAGGGGACAACTGGCCTCCCAACTGAGCCTGGTTTCTCCCAAAGATTTTTTTTCCCAATTTTTCACAGATGGAATTGTAATTCCTTGCCGCTATTGCCTTTATCTTGCTTAGTTGGGGACACTTCATTTCTAGTGATTATCGTCAATTTGATTACAAAGATCCTATTTAAAATGAGCTGATCTAAAATGACTTATCTCCATTTAATAATGAAATGCATTTAGTTAAAAATTGAGTGTTTAATTTTGTCATTAAACATTACTGACACTATTCCCAATCAGATACTGTTCAGTGCTTTGACAAAATCTGTTAAAAGCACTATGTAAACAAATATGATTGATTGATTGAAGAAGATACACTGAGTTAGAGGTTAGTTTAATTTATTAATAGTTTAAAAAATATATACATATTTTCTCTCTTTAGTCTAAGAGCAGCAACAATCATTTCAGGCACAGACCACACAGTGGCACAATACAAATCAAAGGACACCTCAACAACCTTAATAAAGTCAATCAAGTCATATACAAGTCTACAATTCTGTAACTTCACAGAAACAAGTCAGAATCTGTTTATACTTCATATATCCATCCCTTCCATTTCAAGCATCACTTACATAAGACACTTGAACCATCTTTGCACCATTTCTCATCATACAAGTCATTCCTTAGATTGTTTCACAAAATCCGTATCCTTAAGACTATATAGAAAGCTGTTAATAAATATTTCCTATAGATAGGACAGATATAAGGAAAAGACAAAAGTCATTTCTAAGTGACCCTCTGCAGTTCTTCCCTTGAGTGCCAGCTCACATTCCAGAGTCCCCTCTATTATCAGAAGAGAGGACATATTCTGCCCCAGGGTGACATTGTCCCGTCAGACTGACAGCGCTCATCCCTGCTGACTGCTGATGACATTTTCTCAGGCAATTAAAATGCGGAGATCAGTAGTGGTCAAAAAAAAAAGAAGAAATTAATGATATATAGAAAAAAGTAGCACCAATAACAATGAAATCTATAAATTACATAGGTTTATATGAAACATTAAATGGTGACTACAAATTCCAGTATGATTTAGTCACATTTTAACAGTTCTTTTGCTATGTTATTATGGAGAACATGCAGTTTTTTTTTTCTTCTTTACATTCAAATTATAAATGTAAAACTATAATCCAAATAAAACTAACTACATGCATATGCACATTAAAAGCAAAACAAGCATGTAGAGACAAATCACATAAAGTAATGATGGAAATATGTAATGCATAAATTGGGCTAGAAAAGTTTGGTTTTAGTTCATTTAAAATGAACTTAAATAATTTATTAATTGACATTATTAAATTATGATTGATTTTCATGCTTGTAGCACTGTAAATATTATGTCTGTAATAAGAAATAAAAATATTAAAAAAATTCTGAAGAATAATATCTGCATAATGTAGGCAAACACAGATGTCTCTAACTATGTTTTTTAAATGTAAGGGAAGGAATTCAGACGGTGCGACTAGAAATGTCACCCTCAAGTGTCACTAGAAGGAGTCTCTCCCTCACCAAGACTGAACGAACACAAAATCTGACGCCCAAATGATTATTTGCATCTGGTTAAATAGGCCCATTCAGGGAGAATCTTGAATAATAAATTCATGCATAAGTTAATTACTAAGGTTAAGGGCGCAATAAATAAAACAGAAGCCGGGGCCTTTGATTAGGACGATAGGATTAGATTAAAATGATTAATTTGTGCAGTTTGAGGGGCATGAGCATCGTCGTACATTGTTAATGATGCTGCCTGAAAGCTTTCAGAGCCTGTTTATCATATAGAGGAAAACAACAACCAACTACTTTCTGCAGAAGAGAGACTTTAGCTTCTGAAGCAAAGTTTATACTATAAGTGAAACTATAGTTGTTACATGTAACATCAGCTATTATTGGCTATATGATTTATGATTATGAAGTTTTTTTAAGGCATTAAAGCACTTCTCAAATTTGTAAAACAAAAAAACAACAACAAAAGTAACTTTTAAATATAAAAACTGTTACAGGGACAACTAATATAATGCAGAGGTAACACTTTAGAATAGCGGATGGTTATAAGTCATTTATAAGAGATTAGTTAATGATGAAATGTACATCTACAAA
>JAUCNO010000943.1:2545870-2556793 GCA_032353835.1 Enteromius viviparus | reverse complement strand
TAATATTGTGTATCTGGAATGAATTTTAGATCTTTAAGTCCATCTCATGAAAAATCAGAGCAGAAACAAAGGAGTTGTGTTTATATTTTTTGTTGAGTGTATATGTTAATAATATAAATTCTATAAATATACATTTGCAAAATAAATATATGCATGTGTGTCTATTTATATATTATAATAAATATATACAGTATACACATATATTATGTAAAAAAACTTTTATTTTAAATGTGAATAATCACGTTTTATCATGGTTAATCATTTGAAAACACTACTAGAAACCAAGTAATAATAATAATTATTATTATGATAAATTGATCATATTACATGTAATTTCTTCCCAGAAATGTCATTTCTTATTACACAGAAAAGGAAAAGAGAAGAAAAATAAGACTCACCATATCTCACCTTTGCTCTGACTTGCATCGGTTGTTCATGATTCTGTCTGTATTCAAAGAAAAAAAGATAAGCTCCTCAATTTTTTCATCCATGCAGCTCTCTTATTACCAATTGGTATTTATTTGCTTCAGAAACAGACAAAAGCATAAAGCAGAGAAAGGGAACTGGACAAAATAATCATTTGACCTAAATGACACACCAGTTGAATCAACCAGTAGAGACACAATGCAGTATTTTGGTCCCTTAATAATACAACTGACAGACTAAACAGATGAAAGAAAACATTCTGTGCTTATCTTATTCGTACGTACACTGTTACTTTGTTCTTGTTGCTGGCCAATGTCTCTAATAGCTGCTTCATCACTGTGCTCACAATATGATCTGTATATGATGTAGCTTCTTAATAAGCCACAGAGGGCTCTACTCATGTTACAATTAGGTTATTTTTCAATATAAGGACATTACTGGTGACCTAAATAGCTTTATACAGTTTAAAGTATAAACCTATTTGTCAATGCACAATGAACAGCTGGAGTATAGGTCAGATAGAGTTTACGATTAAAGAGTTACTGCATCACTTTTCCCCCCCAGCAACTCTCTAAAATGACTTTACAGATGGCAACTAAAAGTTTAAATTTATAGACAGGCGTATTTACAATTTATAAACAGTTATACATAATGTCACAAATCAGCCTAATCACTGCAATCAGTTGACGAAAAGCCATCTTTGTGTACAAGACATTAATATTACATATCAGTAGTATATATATGGTTTAATACTGAAAGTCATAAATGCGAGTTATAAACAAGTGAAAGATTTAGTTTGCAGAACCAAAAATCTAGTTTTCAGTGTCACAAAATATCTAAACTGAGACCAAATTAACCATAATGTCTTAGCTCTAAATGTTTGAATAAACCCAGCACTGTGAATATGGATTCGTTCCTATGATAAAAAAAAGCGCTATCTCATTGAAATGACTCAGTGGCTGAGTAAATTAGCTTTACTTTAAAATACCTCACTTCCATATCTCCTCTCATTAAAAGAGCCAACATTAAAAGTGGAAAGCTTAAAGTAATTTGCTTACCAGTCCAGTTACCAACAGAGAGAAAAAGTAACAGGGTAAATTCATTAGATAATAGCACACTGAATCTTCTGAATCTCAAATCTATATTTACATGCCCACACTGACACGCAGTAAGAGTGATAAAAACATTTATAAATACCACATGCTCTATGTGGTGCCTTCATGGTCTCATTAGCGGTGCATTTGCTGTGTGTTGCTCTTTTCTCTGTTGCTTCTGTCACACATCCATTTTTTTTTTCAATCTGCACTGGCTCTGGGACACATCGCAGGTTACAATAACCATGTGCTTTTGGGACCATATAACGAGATGAAGGTGGTACTGAAATGACCAAATTCCCTCATTAGCCGTCTTCTCTATCTTATAGTGGATGGTGAGCATGAAACATCACCCCACTATATCTGTTAAATCAGGCCACTGGGGATTGGGCTTTGTCAATGATTTTTCCTCTGTTGTCGTTGGAAGTGCTCATTAGGGCCATAAATGCACCGGGCCAGCTAGAAATAGGTTAATTAGACTGTATCACGGCAACAGATGATCCCACAAAAGCAGTTATCATCCTAATTACACTGCTAGCGGCACACAAATTGTGAACCCCATAAAGACAGTATCCTTTATCTTAGTTGTGGCCTAAAGCGCAGATCAAATGATCTACTAAATTTTTTCCCCGGTAAGACCACCAACTTGTGCTGCTGACTGAGTGCTGCAGAGCAAATGCTCACTTCTGAAAAAAACAACTGTTTGTGTTCTCTTACCAATCAACCAATCTCATTAAAATATGGAAACAGCCGACATTATTTCATCTCTGTTGCACTACTCATATGCAATACTGTCTGACCAAGCAGCTTTGTTGCCCCTGAGGAACATGTTTTATTAAATGTAATAAAATCCTATGGTAAGGTCTTAAAAATGAACATACAATATATATATACACACACATATACACATGTACTACATACTGTACTTGTACAACTATATAGAGCCACCCATTATATACAAGTATAGGGCACTTCTTTACAATTATGATAAATAAGAAAATCAAGCATTTTTCAGACATAACTATAAAACAACATAAAATAAAATTTAATAACTTCTTAATTACTAAATGTCTTATTTATATTTTTAATATTTTTTTTGTATTTCTAAAAAGTTTTTATTTATTTATTATTATTATTATTATTATTATTATTATTACACTACATTATCTACTATCCATAAATTAGGGAAACAAGTAATGCTAGTCAGCACAGCTTTCTATCACAATGAGCAAAATGATCTTATTCTCTCTTTCCCTCCCTAAAAAGTTCCACAGCCATCATTGCTTTCTTGGACATTTCTTGTACAGTTCATGAACAGACGACCAAGAAGAGAAGCCCTCAGTGGGCCACTCCAAACAGAACTAAACTCTAAATGTGTTCATAGATGATCTTTGTGACACTGTATACCTGCATGTTCGCTGTTCCCCTCAGACAGCAGCTTGTGTCTCTATTTTAGTTCTTGTCAGAGGTGTTCAGACTCATAAGCTTTGAGAGCTTTGACTGTGATTCTGTAGGTTTTTTCTTCTCAGAAATCAATAGCTACTTAACTTTACCAGACATTCTGATGATGTGTAAAAAGTTTCACAGGTGTTTTGCACTGGCCATGCATTAGATTGAGTTCAGGGACATATTTATTTCTAGAAATGTCTTGTTTCTTTTTCTCAGAACTGGACTGTGCAAGAAAACATTTAATAAGTCATAAAAAATATTCTACCTGAAATTTCTCAGCAAGAAACATTCACTTGCCAACTTGTAAATAATCTTTTGCTCTGGTATTGAAGTTTTGATTTTACAAATTAATAGTTAACTCAGAAGTTATCGTTCTGATGTATTACTCACTCTCATGTCAATCTACATCTGCCCAATTAACATATAACAAGACGATTTTGAATAACTATATGATATTTTAGTGTGATGGAAGTTGCAAATTTAAATTATTTACAGAAAATCATTCACTCTAGTGAGCTTTTAACCTCTGCTTTGTAAGTTCGTTGTATATACAGTAAGTATATTCATTGTCATATACAACATTACATCTCCGTTACCTTCTTCAGGGAACGAGGGTCACATACGTAACCGACACGTTTTCAATGGTTAACTTTCAGAGACCTTTTAGTTAGTTATTCATAATGATATTGAAATGTAAGCCATCTCAACTCTTTTTTTTTTATATGTTTATAACTTGTTTTGGAGAATGACAGCTCAAGAAATGACTTTATTTTATCGAACAAAGCAGGTAAGACAGATAGATAATATGATGGTACACTGAAACAAAAGGTGAATTTACTTCGATTAATTTTCAAGAAATTGATAATTACTTTTAAGAAAAATAATATTAAACATACTGAATTAAACATTACATTTTGAAGTTGAAAGTAGTATTTTCTTGCAAAGCACACTACAATAATCTGTTTTATTTACAAAGTGAAAAACTTTTTGAATTTTTTTAAAAAAAGTATCTTTATGACCTCTCTATATAAATCTACAGTAAATAGAGCAGTTTAAATGAGCCGGGCTGTGAGATGCGAGGAACATCCTGACTCCTTCCTCTCTAATTTCACAGAGTTCCATACCATACACTCTCTCACTCTCTCTTTCTCTCATTTAATTTCTATGTCATCAGAGTGCTGCTGTCTCTGCTATAGGTGAACGGTTCATGCCAGGGGAGATTTTACCAACACAAGTCATACTGTCAGTGAATTTATACACTGTACTCCGTGAGGACGTTGTAAAAACATTGTCAAAACATTCGTCATCAAGCCTCTCTCTCTGGTGGTTACAGCACTGCAACTTTTCAGTGCCGTGACCCTGTTGACCCAAACACCACTGTCATTACTCTTGGCTGCCAGGAGGTGGGACAGAATGAAACTTTTATAGCGCCCCAGAGAGCCCATTATCTCTCCAGGAGAAAAGGTAAATGCTATCCTTCACCTAAGCCTTTCTGTTTCCTTTCTTTCTTTCTGTCCTCCGTTCCATATTCACCACAACGCCCCAGCCCACCTCTGCCTTCCCCGAACCTCTCCCTTATTCTTTTCTTTCTACAGCTTTTATACCTCTCATTTCCTTTCATTCTTCATCCTCCTCTCCAGTGCAGTAACCCATATCTCACCCTGCTCTCAACCTTCTCCGCATCCATCTCTCCAGCTTTCAGTGGGAATTTAAAATGCAAGTGATTTAAATGTTTAGGGAGCACGCTGACATGAGAACCACAAAGCAGTCCAGGGTTCTGTGTTTCTTGCTCCCCTTGGAATGGGTGGATGTAGGAGGACAACCTTTCCTTCCTCCTGCTGCGCCTGCCCAGGAGGGCGCGGAAACATCTGCTTGTGTTTAACTTTGATCCCATCATCCCAGAAAGCACATCTGGAGCACTGCAGCTGCCCACTGCACGACCCACAATCTGTCAGGACCTGTCTGCCGTTTCAAAAATGTAAGTGATTTGGTCGTGGCAATTTAGATCCGTTTGTGACCTGCGACATCAGAATCAATCAATCTCCCTGATTTAGATTGCACTGGGGACGAATTAAACTTGTTTTTGGAACCTTAAGTACAATCAGGCTTTGTACAGAGGCAATCATCAGTGATCATTTAAAACAATTACATTGTTAAATGCACAAGCGCATACTCAGATGAAGATTTACAGCTGAACAAAGTCAGGGGAGGGTTTTAAAAGTATACAATGATCAGCCACAACATTAAAACCACCTGCTTAGTATCACGTAGGTCACTCATGTTGCCAAAACAGTTTTAATGCAAAGATGCATGGACTCCACAAGACCTCTGAACATGTCCTCTGGTGTCTAGCACTGAGACATTAGCAACAGATTTTGTAAGTCGCAAGATCAATTGACTGGATTTGTTGGTCTAGCTCATCTCAACTGTAGATGCTCAGTCAGACTGAGTTCTGGGCAATTTGGAGGCCAAGGTAAAACCTTGAACTTTTTGTCATGTTCTTCATACCATTCCTGAAGAATTTTACAGTGTGGCAGGCTGCATTATGCTTGCTGAAAGAGGCAACTGAAATCACGGAACAACATGAAGATGAGTACATAGTAGACAGTAGACAGAGAGTTGCATATATATATACATACAGTATACACAATCATGGCCAAATATATTGACACCCTTATTAAATATGATCAAAGAAAGCTGACATTTTTTTGTTAATCTTGATCTTTTTTGACTGAAACAACAGCACTGCTGGTTAGCAGTCAAGAAACTCAGTAATATATGAGACACATAAATTAAGCCCAATATACGGGATGTCCCAGCTAATACGGGACGGTTGGCAACCCTAACAGGGACTATCTTAAGCACTCAGACCAGTCTGCAGCTTAGCAGCTCCACGTGTAGCAAACAGCAATGATGGGCCAGTATTAAATTTTTCACAAGACTTGCCATTTTGGAGATGCCCGAACCCAGACATCTAGCCATCACTATTGGTCCTCATCAATGTCAGTCACATCTTTTCCCACTTGTTCATTTTTCCAGCTTCCAACACATGAAATTCAAGAACCGACGGTTTACTTGCTGCCTTTTATATCCTTCTCCTTGACAGGTGCCATTGTAAAGATATAGTCAATGTTATTCACTTCACCTGTCAGTGGTTTTAATGTTGTCTTATTGCACTGTTGTTACAGTATATATAGGGTTGTGTATTCAGTGCTGTTATCTACTCTGAACTCAATACGCTAATAATTCCTGTGGTGGAAACATACCAAAAAGCAAATTATTGCACCAAAAGTTCTAGAAACTATAAAATTTTTCCTTCGGCTGGAAAGTCAATAATGAGTGATCAATCTGTTATTCATGTACACTATATATTTTCACTGTAAATACAACATTGATAAACCAACACATATAGGCAATATTACATGCTTGTTGCATAAAATCAATAACCAAAACATCTTTCACCAATAAAAGTAGTGTGTGGGAAAGTTCCTTCCAGATGCTCAACTTTTAAATCGTATATACGAGTCAGAAAGAGCAGCAAGGTATATAAGGGCTGCAGTAGGTGCTGGGGGAGAAGAGAGAATTTGATTCAGAAAGTTTTATTGGACTTTGGCCCCTGTCCATAAGCCCCTGCTGAGACCCCAGAGGAAGCCCTTCAATACGATCCTGATTTGCTGACTCACAGTACGTTTCTTATCGCCTGAATGCATATGTAATCAAAAGGCAAATCTTTTCTCCTGTGCATTCATTGAAATCTGCATAGGTTTCAAAAACTATTCCTGTTGAAGTTGCATTGCATAACCTTTTCGTATTCTGCAAAATCTAGAGGAAATAAAAATCACTGTGCATTGTGCATTTAAAATGATAGCCCATCAATGTGAAAGTTCACTCTATCAAACCTTACAAAAGACTCACCACTGGTCTGTACATTTCAAAACCTCATCTTAAAATTTTATTTATGTGCCTAGCTACAGTGTAAAAAGGAAATTGACCTAATAGAAATTGTGGTCAGAAGAGAGCTTCACTTTTCCACTTTTTTTAGGTGAGTCAGATTGTGAACTGAATCTTTTCTGTTATCTACTGATTCAAAATAATGGCAAAGCAAATGGCATAATTTCATGGCTGGGTTATCTCAAATGAGACAGTAATTGAAGTAAACAGCAATACACCAGGATGTTATGTCTGTACTGTATATAAATAAACAAAGATGCATTCCGCTTCCCATTGCTCAGTGATTGCCTAATATCATGTTGTTCAGGGCTATTTCCAAGCTTCTTACTGTAATAGTTTGAGAAAGACTTTATTTGCATATTCAGAAGAATAAAGCATTAATTTAAAGTCCTCACAATTCATCCAGTATTTAGCGCTGTATTCTTGCAAATAGGATCGATTTTGGTATACAGAATACAGAAAAACACTGAAGGACGTAATGGCAAAGAAATAAATTAACTGGAGTTCTGATCCAATCAGAAAAGCTCTCCAGGGAGAACATCTGCTGGAAAACCTAGAGCTTCTCCATGGTGATGTACTTCTCACTCATAAAGGTGTCTCTAATTACACACTTTCTGCATGTTCTTGTCAAACATCCGAACAGCAATTAAGTCTAAAATACATGAACAAGTTTACTCTGCTGGATGGCAAAAATCTCTTCACAGCAGTTGCACACGGACCTCTGCAGGTTTAATGCTCCACATATATAAAACATGAAATTATGAAGGGGGCAAAAAAAACAAACAAAAAAAACTACAACAACTACTGACCACTCTGCAGGAAATTAGTTTCAGAGATTAGTTTGCGTGGAACACAACAAAGACAGTGCATTTATTGTTGGTAATAATCTACTTTCTGTGTAAAATTTGATGCTTTATAAATTTAACAATCGTCAAAATACTATGAAATGCTATCAATGCAGCTTAATGTCTCAAAGGCTTCATATTCACCGTTAGCTGGATAGAAACTAACTGCTGAACATTATAAGCATGTTAATAAGGGCCCTCCATCAACTCTAAATGTTCTTCAACTGCTAAACGTTCCACAGACTGTGACTGGAATCTGAATTCTATTGTGCTCTGCAAAAGCCTTAAAATACTGTTTCATATTTGATTTAAACTTACTTTAAAGATGCTTAGAGGAAACTAGGGGCCTTAAAAGCTTACAGGGTTTGCTCACTAATTCTTTCTTCAGGTTTGGAATGACATGAAGTTAATGATGATCAAATTTCCATCTTCTGTCCTTTAAAACTGGTTCTCATAAGTTGCCAGTGCAGTGACTGACAGTGATCTAATGTTTCTAACTGCCTTGATATCCAAATTACACCTGTCGATATTATTCATAAGCTGTCACTGATGTTTTCATATGCCAGTTTCAGTTCACAGTCACCCAGACTTCCTGGCACGTCATCACTGACCAAGTGTTAATGTTTTTCCTCAGCAGACGACCATCACTGCACCAGAACAGAGAAAAAGAGCAAGCGCGGTCGATCAGTGTTAATTATGCCAAAGTAACAAGGAACGGCTTTTGTTTTCTCCTCAGAGAGAAATCGATGAAGGTCAATCAATTACCGTTCACTTTGGTTTTTGTACATTCTAGTGTATTCTCAAACACATTGAATGTATCTATACAAAACATATTTTCTATAAACAGACTGAGTTGAGCTTTTGCATGATATGTTTTAAAAGCAGACAGCACGCAACATCTTTAGACGACAAGATGACATACTCAACACTGCATATTCACGCTCTAGCGAAGCATGTAAATTCATTCAGTTAATGCCGTTTTATTGATATTTCTTCAGTACTACCCTTATGTCAAAAGGATATGAATACTTCACTTTTCATCTTTCAATAACCCGCCTTATATGTATCGTGTATATTGTTATATATTGTTTACTGTCAACTAATTTCGAGCTGCCAGCTCTATTTCCAGTTGACTGATACATTGTCTTATTGTATCTAACAGAGAAGAATAAGGCAGTAAAATGGTAAACACTGGCCATTTTGAACAGGGTTTCCACAGGGCTCGCACGAGAGCTCTTAATGAGGTTTGTCAGAATGACCTATTAAATCCTTCCATCACCCGTTGCCTCTTCTCCTCTCTCACTCTCTCCTCATGTCCCTGTCTGGGAGCAGTAAATAGAATTTGTCTTTGTGATCTAGAGAGAAATTAAATGTGCTTTGCCTCTCCTCTGTGAGTCTGACTCTCAGCATAAATAACAGGCCTCTTTTTCAATGGCTGCCGAGACATCATAACTCCATTATGGTCCGTGCGGAGCTGCATGGCATGCTATCTTATAAACCGTGCAAGCTGAAAGAGGAAACTATTACAGGACAAGTAAAGACACACTCATGTGTATTTATGATAAGCACTGAGGCAGAGGCAAAGAAGAATGTAAGTAGGTTTGATGTGATTCTAAAGTTCACTCGAGGGCTGAAATGTGAAACATGTTAATTACATGATATGCCAATTAATTAATTAAAGCAATCACAATTAATCACATCATTAACATTTGCAGTGAAAAGCTCCTAAATGAAGATCTTTCAAAAACACTAAATCATTTTTGGGATAATTGACAGAAAAATGACTCTAGAAGTATATATATATATATATACACTGTGTGTCTACAGTCAAGCAATTCCTTTATCGTCTGAATTAGATGTTTTAGCTCAGCCAAACAGACTGTCCTTACTTTTGTCATCCTGTACCATGCCATACTTTTATATACTTTAATTTACAAAAAGTTTAATTCAGGAAAAACTGAGACACCTGCATGATTGTAAACACTTTGACTTTACCATTTATTTTTATAAACTAAATCAGCAGTCTGCCAGAAAATCCACAGCAATCTAGAGACTGAAGGCTATCATAATGGTCAAATCAAACCAAGGAGTAACTATAATGATAACTATAGCTATTACATTTTAATAATCATTCTAATCCTCTGAGAATAGGGAAACCTACAACTATAACAAGAACACAGAACAAACGTTTCATTGGAATCAAATTTTTCCAGTTGATGAACTATGAAAACACTAATATAAAGTATATATATTGCTGCGTTAACACGAGACTCTTATCGCACGATAAAAAAAATATCGCTGTTAATATATTCACAAAGTTGGGTTGGGAGCTGGGTCAATACTACGCAAGCTATGATGACTTTTGCCGGTTTCGCACTGCAGGCGTAAGCAACGTGTATTATTACAGATAAAACCTATTACACAACATGGAGGGGCGGTGCGGCAGCGAGTAGCAGGAGCATAGCAGAAGTATATAGAATAATATAGACAGTCGCACAACAAAGTACGCTGACAATGACATAACTCAAAGCACGTGGCACACAGTGTTCGGAGAAGAACGCTGGAAAATACAACAGGAATAAGATGCTTGTCTATAGCCTACTGCAGTACAAGGCACGGTTCAGCTGCGCGTGACAAACGCTGCCAGTATGAAGCACAATTGGCACGCGCTGCTCCTGCTCTTAACAGTTTACATGATCTGGCTCTTTATTGGTATTTATTTATTTTATATATCAAAATATATTAAACATAAGAGCATCTATTGAATATCGCGTTGGCCAAAACACACAAGGAAACACGTTGTGAAAAAGAGTATCACAGACATCGCATTCAGACTCTAGAATTATAACAGAGGTTATGAGAGAAAAACACAGACATGGCAGATTAGGATGGGATTAATTTCAGAATTAATCTAGATTAATCTAGATTTTAAAAAATTATCTATGCCCACCCATATATATATATATGTATATATAGCCTATCAGAATCCACCCTGCTTTAAAGACCTTGCATATTTAACTATTTGTTGTAGTTATCTTTCTAGTTATTATTCTTGTTGTAAACAGGCCTTTCCTTTATTGGCATTTCAAGAGTTCACGCTTTCCTCATAATGAATAAGCAAATTTGGCATGCTGTCTGGGGAGCGAGCCGTGAGAGCG
>JAUCNO010000943.1:2535182-2545770 GCA_032353835.1 Enteromius viviparus | reverse complement strand
TATAATCTGGACATCCCAGCATTGCATGCTAGGGTCCTCTCTGCTGAGTGACTCTCGCTGTTCGGGCTGCTTTAACCCGGCCGCGAACTCGCTTTTCTGTGAAGTCTCACTCACAGCACTGAAAGATGCTTTATTGTCTCTGAACTCCCTCCTGCGAAGCGAGTCAGGCTGAGGGGACTGTCTTTATAGGCTTACTAACTGCAGTTCTCAGGTTCAGTTATAGCCTGGCAGACTTACTCTTTGAGCTTCACTTGCAGCGCTATACAGTGCTTTTATTTATTGCCTGACTAAACTCCCTTCCAGAAAAAGCGAGTTAGATCAAACTTAGGGACACTACAGGCTCTCTAACCTCAGCCTCTCAGCTTCAGTTATAGCCCGATATAATTACACTCTGAGTTTCTCTTTCAATGCTATATAATAAGCGCATTATAATCTGACTAAACTCCCTTCTGTAAAGCGAGGCAGTCAAAGTCATTGTCGCTTTAGGCTCCCCTGCGCTGCAGTCTTCCAGTTTCAGTCATAGCCTGACAAAACTAAACTCTGAGCTATCCGGCGCCACCAGCTCATTAGCGAGTGTATTCACCCCTGCTTTCAGCTGCGCTGTAAGGCGGTATAATTTTAACAACTCTCTGACCAATGAGAGTTACTATGACTTGTGTTTGCTGGCTGCTGTATCCCACATCAGTCGCTGCCTGGTTACAAACACAGTAAATGCGCTGGAAACCAGCCCAAAATGGCCCGGCTTAAGAGCGTTATAATAATATATCAAGGTTCTTTCACCGTTTGACCGCCTTACGCTCAAAGGGGACAACTCAGTTATGATTACATCACTTGTATATTCTACTACCTGGCCGCATTAACGCCGAGGGTATAGGCTCATAAACCTCCAAGTGATTGGAAAATGGTGCTTGTGACGTATGAGGCCTGGTGTTTCCCCTAGGTCCGCTCTCTGGCTTCAAGATTCCAGACCATATAGCACGGCAGGATTGTACTGTGTTCCCCATGCGTCTTAGCAGACGTAGTACGAATGAAATGTCGAAAGGGAATGTATAGGTTACTTGCGTAACCACTGTTCCCTGAGACATGGAACGAGTACTGCGTTCCGGGCCGTGCTATGAGAGGCCGTAGCTTCAGTCGAGCTAACCTGAAGATGGCTGGAGTGCAGTAAATAGACGAGGGACACGCCCCATCACACCACCATAGCGCCACCTGCTGCCATCGGAGCAGAGACGTCACACCATGGGGTGTGGTCGACGGCATTGGCCCGCTGTTCGCGGGGCCTTGCCCATTGGTTAAAAATAGTCCCCAATACAGTGGCCAATGTGCAGTTTTAGTAAATAATAAAACTGCGTTTTAGAATAGGCTTCAGTTGGGGGGGAAAAGGAGTTTTCCCCATGCGTCTTAGCAGGCGCAGTTCCATGTCTCAGGGAACAGTGCAACAAGTAACAAGTATGCAAGTAACCTATACGACATTAAGACTGAAACACACACACACAGAGTAAAAAAATATATATAAAAAGAAAATTGGTGTACAATTCAGTGACACATCTAATCTGAGGCCTATTATTCATCAAGTTAACATTTAAAAATAAATTAAAAAATTATAATTTCTGATCAATGACTTAATAACAACAAACAATCTGGGTTTTATGTTTTTAAATGAAACATGGCTAGAAGACAGTCCTCAATGAAACCCCTCCTAACTTTAATTTTAAGTGTCTGCAAGACTATTAGGGGAGGCGGAGAACCTCCTTGCTATTTAAGCAACTTTTACAAAAATGCCTTTTGAGAAAATATTACAGGTGTGCATCTTGACACAGAACAATGACACTGGTGTGTTTTAAGATATGTCAGAGCAAGATATTTTCATCTGAGACAGCTCAAACATGCAATATTGTCTGGGACTAGCTTAAGCCTTGTCTGTGAAACTGGGGGTAGAAGTTTTGTTTTTAAATATTATTTTTATATTCTTTCTTGTACTACTTTGTTGAAAAGATCTCAGGAGCGGTCCTACTATTGTTTGTGTAAGAGATTCAATGTCCAATGATTTGGGGGGATATTTGTTTCTTCTTGATAATGTTAAATTAGCACAACATTATGTTTTTTTTTTGTGATCAGCTGTTTTTATTGAACAATCAGTTCAATATAAAAAAAAAGAACAACAAACTAAAGTAATGTGGACTGTTGTATGTTTCTGTAGGTTGTCTGGCTGTATGGTGACACAAGAAGGCTGTGGTTATTTGTCTTCAGCTCTGACATCAAACCCCTCACACCTGAGAGAGCTGGATCTGCGCTACAATCACCCAGGAGATTCAGGAGTAAAGATGCTCTCTGGAAAACTGGAGGATCCAAGCTGCTCACTGAACAAACTCAAGTATGTCAAGCTGGAGGGATTTTTTGTTTTAGTATCTCTGTATATCTATATGAGTGTAGGCAACAATATAAAGGATTTAAAGAGCGCTGACATGAGGAGTTATATATTATATAAACTGCTCTGACAAAACAAATCAACAACAAAACAGTATACTTATATACCTAACTGGCCACAAACAGGAGCAGACAGTTAAAATTCAACAAAAAATTTCAGCCACCTTTCCACAGCTTTCAAGATATATTCAACATTATAATTTGTATTGTAAACATTAACTTGTAATGAGTTAAATTCTAAGTCAATTGATACTTTATTAGCTTGCTTATACAATGTTAAGAATTGGATAATATTCTGAAGCTTAAAGGTCCCATGTCATGCACTTTTTTCGAGTTTTATTTTTGGTGTTAATGTCCTTAATAATATTTATTTGCAGCATAACTAACAAAAACCATCTCAATATGTTTTTACAGCTCCTCTCTCATGAGCTCTGTCAAAAACAGGTTAATTTGGCCTGTCTAATTACTATTCATGAGCCTCTCTCCTGATTGATCTTGTGACGTCACAATTATGTCACAGCACTAGCTGGAAGCAAAACAAAGGGATTCAGATTTGGCTGCATAATGAGCTTAAAATATCTTCATCTTGTGATGTTGGTTGCCAGAATCGACGTAATACAGCCTTAAATTAGAAATATTACAGAATACCAGATTTTACTGCCTGACAAAAAACTGACAGCTGTGGTAGAACACTATAAAACAAGTAGACTGGACAGAAAAGATCATCAAAAATGCTTGAGTTTGCTAACTTCTTACCAGAAAAGGTTCAATAAATTATTGTCTTTTGTTGTTATGGGCGTGTCTAAAGTTTTATTGCATCTCATGACTATGTCACGACTATAAAATAATGTCTGAGCATGCATGTAAAACAACAAACAAATCATTTATATATAATCATGTGCTATTGTATATGCATTGCTATGATTAGCTGGACTAGTGTCTAGTTGTAACGTTAGCTGAAATAATAACGTAACTGTATAATTTGTTGCCTGATAAAACTGAAATGTATACATCTTCATCATGAATAGACACAGTGAGTTTGTCCTTACTATACACGTGAGATCTGATTCAGCTCATAGATCCTGTCAGATCATCCATCCTTGTGAGTGTACAGTTCAACCGAAACTCATATTAATATTAAAAACCTCATAAAGTGAAATTTTCATGTCATGTGACCCTTACCGAAAAATAAAACTATTGTATTTGGCTCGAGGTTGAGGTGCTTCAGTGCTTGAATGCAACCTCTTTGAATGGCTCTGTTAAATCTAGTGTAAAAAATAGGGTTTTGTTCGGGATAGTAGGTGTGTGACGAGACACTTATCCCACGAGACAAGACGAGACGAGACACTGGGTTCACGAGATCGAGACAAGCTTTTTCGAATTTTTTTAAAATAAATCCTCAGTGATAAAATCTATTGGGAAATTTTTTATTTTATTCAAAATAATCTAGGTACATTTTGTAATCAACTTTTTGAAATGTAACTATTATAATGAATTACATGCAGTAAAAACAACATGTGAACACTGAAAAATATTTTGCCACAAAATGACAGGCAAGTAATTAACAATAAAAACAAAAAATGTAAAATAGTATAAATTAACAAAAACAAATTCACAAATATTCCTTTAAAAGCAGGGTAAACATTTTTTTTTACAAAAACTTCAGAAAAGTCGGGCCGAATACCTAAACACACGTTTACAGCAAACAATGCGCCAGTTTAAAGGCCAAAGTATACTTCAGCCATCTGCATTACATCATTTTCGTTATCAGGAGGGCTCGCGGACACTCACACACCCTGTCTGCATGCAGGTCATTATTTGAGAGCGCACGGACTGTCCGCGTACAACAGTGTATGTGTGAGAAGAACGCTGAAAGAGTGCGAGTCCATTGGTGGCACTGAGAAGGTATTGAGCTCGTCCGTCTGCACTCATCCGCTATTGAGTACACTTTGAAAGATTTTGCAGATACAATCACTCCAGTGTGATTAAAACATTCAGTGCTTGAAACCTTTTGCTGGTGCAGAGTCAGATCGGACGCGCTGAACGCTTGAGATATTATCACAAATATGCAGTTTTTTCAATCATATACTGCTAATTGTAGGTTTCATACATTTAAAAACACATAAGTACTAACAAAACCATACATTTATTGTTCATAATTTACATGCTGATTCTAAATGGCAATAATGATCTTTACAAATATAATCTGACGACATGTTTTATTAATAGCATATACAGATCGTGTAGGTTACTATAAAGTTTACTCTTCTTATGTCCCCTTTTACCAGAGACTTACTTTAACGTGTTTTGAAAGTAGAGGATGAATTTGCGTGTTGTAAATCCCACAGCTCGGATTTAGCACGAACTAACATGGCGGTGTCTGTCACCTGGTATAGATCAACTAACACGGTCATTTAAATTACCAAATATATTTACTTGCACAGATTTCAAATTTGGAATATAACATATTTCATAATATAGTCTGTATGTTTGTAAATATTAATAATAAAAAAAAAGGAAAAACGAAATTAAAACGATCCATGTGTCACAAAGCGCTATTAGGTTTGTTCGAGACACTAACCTGCCACCAGCTGGCGAGAGCAGCCCTTTGCAGTCGGGGGAGGAGTAATGAGACGGCCGTCAAGTCGGACACTTATAGGTCACCTGTAGTGACTTTTATGTAATACAATATAGCATTTAATATTTGTATCTTTGTTTCGAAGTTATCTATAGGACATTTTGCAAATCTAAGCAGTTTATTCAGTGTAGTGAAGCCTCTCACAACATCCATAAAAAAAACAGCCTCTGGTGGAATAGTTTTTTACTCTTATACAATACGAATATATATTTACTACATCGCCTAATCTTCATTTTCATCATGATTTTTTTTTGAATATCAGATATTCGATATAAAGATTGATTACATACAGGAACTTTTTAAAGAAAGAAAAAAAAACAGGCAGCACACATCGTGCTTGTAAATCACATATTCTGACCAATGAGAATAAAGTGTGTCGTCATCAAGGCTCTGCAGCTGATTTTGAGCAACTGCAGCGCCTGACCTGTGCGACTGCTCTCGTTTCGCTCTTGCGGTACTTTGATGGCACATGTTACCAGAATGCATTGTTTTGTAAGACAGCAGAGGATTTCTTGCGGCGCCGCATGAAGTCGAACACACCTTTTGTGACTGCTGTGCGTCACATGACAAGTATGATGCATCGCCATCTAAACATTAAGGCTAAATGTTCCAAAATAACAGTCGCCCAAAAACCTCCCTCTTGAGGCTCAGCTAGAATATTTTAAACTCACCTGTGGAAGGGTTAACAGAAGTAAATAGTGTAACTATTAACCGAAATAAGTAACTTTGGGTTATGTTTGAGTGAAGTGAACAAGTTTCATTTAATAAATTTCACTTTTAGGCTTTTCATTGTTAAAAAAAAAAACTGATTTGGATAGACACAAGGATGAGTAAGTAATAAATATCTTTCATTTTGGGTTAACTGTGCCTTTAAGATATTTGATGGAAAGGCTGAGATCACACCATCTATAGGTTTGTACATGATGTCAACTTTTTCTTCTCATTCAAACACACACAATACACAGAATGTTGTGAGAAGGACACAATTGTGACTGCTACCAGCAGGAGATGAGGTGATTTATGAGGTCTTGTCAAAACAGCGGTGCAGGCACTGTCATTGGGCCCTGAGAAACACCGGGAGGTAGAGGGTGGGCTTGTGATTTGTGCTCAGCGAGTGTGTTTGAATGTACCTCAAATATCACAAAACCCTCAGCATTCAGCCTGTAAAAAACTAAATATTTTGCCATTGCTGGTTACCCAGCATGCTTTGTGTGTTGACTTAAATCAGAGCATGTCTGATTCGCTTTGACTGTAAAGGTTTGTTATTTTATAAATATTTTGAAAGAAGTGTCTTATGTTTACCAAGGCTTCAATTATTCAACAAAAGATTCAGTAAAAATTTAAATATTGTGAAAAAAATATTATTATCATTTAAAATAACTTTTTCCTTTAGAATATATTTTAAATGTGATTTATTCCTGTAATGGCAAAGAATTATCATTCTAATTTGCTTAAGATTTTAATCAATATTGACAACAGCTGCTTAATATTTTTAGCATGAACATTAAAACGTGTTTATTAGTATAAAGCACATATCCTGCATGACTTTATTCTACATCCCTAAACCTAAATCTTCTTGGATTTTAAAGTCCAATTTTTGCTATTAACAATCCATTAATTTCTTTAAAAAACAAAACAAAAGCAACTGTATATTGTTTAACCTGCTTCTGTTGTGTTATTTGCTATTGTCTGTGATCATCACAGAAATATGCAGCACAATAATACTGTACAGTAAAACCCCTAAATAGATATTTTTGGTGGAAAGGCCAGACGTGGATGGTCCAGAATGCAGCAAATCATGCTTGAAACCAGAAGTGTTGACAGTCAAACAATAACCCCACTGCTGACAAGCCATCTGTAATGTAATATATACATGTAGGGCCAGAGCAACTGGCATTTGGCATTGACAGTATGGGGTATTTTAGACCAATTATGCCGCATGCAGATGGATTGACATCAGACACCTCATACAAATAATGTGTCTAAACATGTTATCACAAATACATAATCAACATGTGTGAATTTGTGAAAAGGTAACAAAGAAAACAAATGAACAGATGGCTGTGTTTTTATATAACTACTACTAAACCGCACCTTCAAATGGTAAGATAATAACAACAATCATCACAATACTTAGACTAGGCAATAGTGTATCTGCATTCTTACAGAAAAGCTGTATTGACTTTTTCCCAGAACTCTAATATGCATCTAGAGAACTGGCTAATAACCTGCTTAAATCATTCATTCATGCCCCAGGGGCAACCCACCCATCAGTAGATACTAATCGTTTAACATCACCGCAGATCACAATGTGCTAAGTATGTCTTGTTCCTGCAGGAGGGCGATTCATCTAATCAGTCCTGTTTAAAACCGGGGGTCTTAAGATGAGTGGAGGTTTAGGAGCAGAGAACATTTTCCAAAGCACTTGTGAAAGTTTTAATCCTCCTAAAATCTGATTTTTCATCAGATAACCTTCAAATGGTTTGGACTAACATTACATTTAATTCTGTACGCCACTGTATGGCTTTTAGATGCACTACACTAAGTCTCTTGGTACTCAAAAGTCATTGCATTTCAGCACATGCAGATTCTTTGGCTGTTTCTCGCAGTACTGGGAATTATGAATAATTTGGGCTGGTTCGATCATTCATGTTGCTTTTCACATCACCTTGACCTGATTTTTGAATACATTTACATTTGCCTTATAAAATATGAGCACCAAAGCGGTTTATAGATATAGATTTGGCACTCCATATGCTTGATCCTGTGTAAAGTATCATTATAATAACTAAACAATTGTGACAATTTTGTGCAGGTGTAACCATAGAAACAATCCAGAATGGTATTCAAATGTATTTGGACTAAAGTGTTTGGAATAAACACCTGTTTTTTTCCCTTAAAACTGTTTATATATTTGTGCTGCCAGCACTTAGTGACTGCATGAATTATTCACTCAGATACATATGACAGGAGAAGCAATAAGAAACAGAAAAAAAACTGTACAAAAATGATCTTGGATTATATTTTAATTGAATTGAAATGAGCTAATGTAACAATTCTTAAACTTAATTTAATTGTGTGCAATCCAGTTTAATTTGTCAAATAGATGTTTACTTGATCCATTTGCATTGGGAATACATGATTTATATTTGTTGGCATTAGCTGAAACTGGGCAAGGGATTTGAAGTTCCCAAGATGCTTTGCATGGAGCTAGATGGAAAAAATAATAATTAATTAATAAATTAAAGTGTTATTGTGTGTGTTTAAATAAATGAAGCGGTAAACATTTTAGCCTTTAATGTTCTATGGGATGTAAAAGTTGAAAATTATCATTATTGTTTCCTCGTAGCATTTTGCCCTGATTCTTAAACACATTTGCCTTGTATTTTTTGTTGTTGTTGTTCAGTTAAATTGGTATTTTAGTTTACATTTTTGTTAAGAAAACATTTTAAACAAATAAAATGTGCTCAGCTAAAGACTCCAAATGTGTCTTAACGAATATATCTCCAAGGAAACATTAAGGTTATCAGAGCCTTAAGTTAATGTTTGTAAAAAACTTTCATATGAGCAAGCTTCAAACACAGAATATCAAAACTATTCACAGTTCCACTCCCCCAAACTCCAAAGCTATTCTGCCTTTGATTTTTATTGATATTTCAATCGTTAATGCAAAGACCAAAAGTGTCTTGAATAGCACACTATGGCAGTCATCCAAACAGTTGTCCAAACATGAAAAGCATGCTTATTTTAGTGTTGACTCCCCCATGCCTTACCCAATGCAAAACTTTATACCCTTACAGTGGACTTCTTTTTAAAACTAGTACAGTATATTGTGTTAAACTGACATAACAAACAAACTGAATTTAGATTTACAATGTATTTTTTATATTAATGTACCTGTAACACCGTAGCCATTCCATGTGTGAAAGGTTTCCTGCCCATGCGTTCTGTGTTTGTTTACATACCTGTAAATGTTGTTGCCTTATTTGTAGCTCCACCCCCTGCTCATCAGTGTTCATTCCCCTCCAGATGTGTCCTCCAGGTGTCCTGTATTATGTCTTTGATTTGTCTTAGTATTTAAAACATGCTCCATGTCTTGTTCAAATGTCACCTGTTAATGTTTTCGAACTGTGTTTGTGTTTTGCTTGTTCAGCCTCTTCCGTGTTTCTGTAAATAAATGTTCTGGTTGAGAATCTCTGTCTTCAAGTCTTCGCCTCCGCGGAAGAGCGATCCACCGAAATCGTGACAGAATGACTGACCAAACTAAAGAGATGGCGTTTGCTGCCCAATTCACCTCGTTGGTCTGCCTTGCTCCTTTCTTTGAAGATTTCATTGAGGAATCTCAGCGAAGATTCGGAGCTCAATGACATGGTGATCATCAGCCTAATTCATGGCGCGGCTCACTGTCTCAGCCCAGTTGAGCTTCCGGGTGTCACAGGGCTGAGTTGGAAATCATCGGTGTTCCTGAGCCTTATGGCAGTCCGGGCGGACGTGGGAGGACTCTCACAATCCGTGGAAGTACCGCGAGTGCATCGCCTGGCTCGCTCACCCACACCACACGCTTCACCCAAGAACATTACACCATTACGTCCCTGCGAGCTGTCATCCATTGTTGCGGAGGCTGCTCCATCATTATGGCCCCGCGCGCCATCATCCACTGTCACAGACATCGATTCGCCACTACGGCCCTGAGTGCTGTCACAGACGGTTGCAGATCCTCATCCACAACTCCACATTCGCGAGGAAAAGTATGGGGTTAAATCACTGCCAAAAACTACCTTCATGGCTAGGAGATCTGTATGAAATCCTCACAGCTCCCAGTCCAGAAAAATCAGCCCTCTATCACGGTCCGAGGAGCCGTGTTCAACATTGTTGCTACCTGTTTCACAGCCACCAGAGCCGGTTAATGACTGCGATCCCTTATACCCCGAACAACTAGAACTGGTATATGACTGTGATTTCCTGTGGCTCAAGCCACCACAACCCGTAAATGACTGATTTTGTAGGACCCGAAACAACAGAGACCTGTGACTTTCCTCCCTGCCCAGAAACGGCCGTGGAGGCCTCTGAACCTCTTCAGGTATGAGCTTGGCCGATGAGGCCAACACTAACCTGTTTGTGCCCCTCTATTCAGTTCAGTTTCCTGATCCGCCCAGGAGGGCTTCTTCACTGTCTGGTCGACCCTAGTCTCAGCCTCAGATGTCACGCCCACGGAGTGTTGGCTGAATGTCTGATGCATATGGTACACTTTTCTGGAAACACTTTAGTAGTGTTGAAGTCGTCATCTAATTGGTTGAATTTGAGTGGATTTCCAGGGGGCATAAGTGTCGCGTTTATTTACAGTCCGCCGGGAAACAAAGCGCAGACGTGTGATAGTGGAATACTTGTGCTCATCGAATTAACCTTGAGTTTGCCGTTTTTTGTTGTCAAAGTTGCTGCTGCACATTGATGCCCCATAATTACGTCCAGTGTTTCTACAGTTTTCATGTACATATAATAATGGGGTTCTTTCATTAACATTTA
>JAUCNO010000943.1:2523459-2533507 GCA_032353835.1 Enteromius viviparus | reverse complement strand
CTTTTGGGCTCGTTGAAGACCAGTCGTGCTGCTGCGTTCTGGATCATTTGAAGAGGTTTGATTGTGCACGAGGGAAGCCTGTCTAGAAAAGCATTACAGTAGTCCAGCCTGGAGATTACCTGGGCCTGGATCAGGAGTTGTGTGGCTTGCTCTTTAAGAAAGGGCCTGATCTTTCTAATGTTGTGAAGGGCAAACCTGCAAGATTGGACAGTTTTGGCGATATTGTCTTTAAATGAGAGGCGGTCATCGAAGAGAACTCCAAGATTTCTTGCAAAAGTTGATGGGGTAATGGATAGTGTATCCAGATAGATGGTGAAATCATGCTGTAGACTTGGGGATGCAGGTAAAAAGAGGAGTTCAGTTTTTGCCAGGTTGACCTGTAGATGATAATCTTTCATCCACTCCGAGATGTCCACCAAACATCCTGAGATTCGTGCGGCTACTGTTGGGTCATCTGGTTGAAATGAAAGATAGAGCTGTGTGTCATCAGCATATGAAGTGGAATCCATTTGCAGGCTGTTTTAATAATAACAATAAACGTGGTCGTACAGGCAATGGTCAGAATGAGCAGATTACACAACAAAGGCAGAGCATAAACTGTACCAGTTCTAGGCGATAGTTCAGGGGTATCAGGCAGAAGTCACAAACGGTAAGTGTCGATGAACAGTCCAGGTATAATCCAAAAGGCAATGTAAAAGTCCACAAGGAAAACGCTCAGTGATTGTCGGCAAAAACAATACTTTGCGTTGAACGGAACTCAACCACTCTTTTAAAGGGAAGAAAAATGGAAACACCTGGGGGCGAAAATCCCAGAGGTGCGTAGGTAAATCGGTCCAGGTAGGAACTAATATTCCAGAGATAATTCCCGCTGGTGACGGGAATTATCTCCTGTCCCGTTACAACTCCCGACGTCGAGGGTCCAGAATCTCTCTAATCTGGTAAGCCTTCTCTCCATCGATGATCGGGGGGTGCCTCGGGAGCGGCGGCCTCGTCTAGGCCCCCCTGTCCTTCAGAAGTATCAGCAGGCTTCAACAGAGACACTTGGAAAGTGTGTGAGATTTTGTACTGTGCTGGTAATTCTAGTCTGAAAGATACAGGAGTAATTTGTCTGAGAATGGGACCCACGTATCTCAGGTTGAGTTTTATACAGGTCTGCTGAAGTCTGAGGTTCCGGGTGGAAAGCCAGACCCACTGTCTGAGTTCATAGGCTGGATTGGGTCTGCGATGGCGATGGGATTGAAATCCCAATATACACTTGTAGGGAGTCATTCCAGTGGCGGGTTTTTGTAGAGAGTTTTGTGCATACAGTATTCAGCCCATAGAAAGTACTGACTCCAATCCTGTTGGTTAGCGTGGCAGTAAGACCTGAGGAAGTGGGATAGCTCTTTATTCAACCTCTCAGCCTGACCATTAGATTGGGGATGATAGCTGGAGGTAAGACTGACATTTATACTCATCTGAGCACAAAAGGCTAGCCAGAGATGAGAGGTAAATTGGGGTCCACGGTCAGTGATTATGTCCTCTGGAATCCAGTAGAAATGGAATACCTGTTCCATTATCACTTGAGCGGTTTCCCAGGCGGTAGGCAGTTTGGGCAGGGGGACCAGTCAGCAGGCATCGGAGAAGCTATGTATAATTGTGAGGAAGGCGGAAGTCCGTAACGAAATCCATAGCAAGGTGTGATCAGGGTCTTTGTGGTATGGGCAATGGGTGAAGGAGACCAGTTTCTGGAGGAGTGGTTCAGGTACGAAAGTACGATCATTGGGACACTCTGATAGTGGTGGAAGTATGATTTGGGCGATTTGGGTCCCATCTAATGGGCGCTACGACTTGTGGAGAAGTGGATGATGAATTCAGGAGCATTGGCATTGGTCTGAGGATCGAACTGCCTGGAAAGGGCGTCGGCCTTGCCATTCTTGGAGCCAGGTCTGTACATGATATGGAAGTCGAAGCGTGTGAAGAAAAGCGCCCAACGCTTGCCTGAATGTAGCTTGCCTGAACTCTCTTGGCATTGTGATAGCATGGCCCCGATTCCAGTGCTAGAAGCGTCCACCTCAACTGTGAACTCTCTCTTGGGATCTGGGTGACCAGGATGGAAGCGGATGTAAACCTGGTTTTGAGGTCTGTGAATGCCTGTTCATTCTGTGGACTCCACTTAAGGATTGTAGGCCCCTTTTTCGTCATAGTGGGGAGTGGTGCTGCAACCTGGCTGAAGTTCCTAATGAAGCGGCGGTAGAAATTTGCGAATCCCAAGAACCTTTGTAGATCCTTGATGGTGCCTGGACGAGGCCAGTTAAGTACTGCAGTAACCTTGCTATCCTTTATGGCAACTCCTTCCTGGCCGATGATATACCAGAGGAAGGATATACTGGTGCGGTGGAATTCACATTTAGTAAGTTTGGTGTACAATTGATTTTGGATAATGTGTCTGACGTGTTGAACGTGGTCCTTGAAGTTTTCAGAATAAATCAGAATTTCATCTATGTAGACTATGACGTTTTGATTCAGTTCAGCCCGGAAGATGTTATTGACCAGTGCCTGAAAGATGGAGGGACTGTTAGATAGGCCGAACTGCATTACCTGGTACTCATAGTGCCCTGTAGTTGTTGAGAAAGCTGTTTTCCATACGTTTCCTTTATTAATCCTGATAAGGTTATAAGCACTCCTCAAATCCAGCTTGGTGAAGTAGGTGGCTTTACGGAGTTGCTCTAAAGCTGGCACAAGGGGGAGAGGATACCTGTACTTTACAGTGATTTTGTTAAGTCCTCTGTAGTCAATACAGGGCCGTAAACTGCCATCTTTCTTCTTAACGAAAAAGAAGCCTGCCGCCCCTTGGGTGGTGTGGATCCAGGGAGTAACTCAATGGCACAGTCAGTTCGACGAAGAGGAGGTAAGCGTGTTGCTTTTACTTTGCTGAAGGCCTCTTTCAGGTATTCTGATGGAAGGTGATCGATTTCCTCATCGGCAGGCGCAGGAGTGACAGGGAGGACTTGAACACCCCTCATGCATTGTTCGTGGCAGTGTGCTGACCATTTCCGAATTTGTTGGTCGATCCAGGAAATAATGGGATTGTGCAATTCGAGCCAGGGAAGTACTAGGATGATGGGATGATCGGGAGAGTTGTGAATAACCGAATTATCTCAGTGTGCAGATGGCCCACGAAAAGCTTCAGGTCCTTTGTGATGAAGGGGACTTTTCCAGAGCCCAGAGGTCTGCCATCTAGGGCTGCCACGGCCACACCCAACAAGTGGGATAAGCATACGTTTAGCATACGTCTCATCAATAAAGTTCCCCTCGGCCCCTGAATCTATGAAGGCAGTGGTAGCAACCTTCCGTCCGTTAAACTCAATAGTAACTGGTAATGTCATAGAATGGGTTGTAGGTTCATTTCTTACCTGGTACTGCATGGCTTGTGGTGGATGAACAGGACAACTGGCATGAATGTGGTCCCGACTGACCACAGTATAGGAACAGATTGTCGCGGATGCGGCGGTCACGCTCTTCATCTGTCAGGTGGGTCCTACCGATCTGCATAGGTTCAGGAGGGCTGCTGATAGATGGAAAGGCCCGAGTCGAGGTAGGTTGCCATCCGCGGCGTGAGCGCATGAGACTGTCCACCTGGATTGCCAGCTCCATAAACTGCTCATATTTCCTCCCCTCATCGCGACAAGCCAGTTCTGATTGCAGCTCACGACTCAATCCTTTCCGGTATAAGGCCTTCAAAGGTTCTGACGGTCAGCCAGTTTGTGCCGCCAGGGTGCGAAACCGGAGAGTGAAATCCGCTGCAGTAGAGGTTCCCTGTCTAAGTGATTCCAACTGTGCATGGTGAGTAGTCAACATTGTGCCCTGGCAATTCACCTCTTTAGCCAACTGATAAACAGCCGCTGGATCCGTGTCCGGCGAAGTATTCTGTGACATAGACTCATACGAAGTGGAATTTGCAGGCTGTTTTAATAATAAAAATAAACGTGGTTGTACAGGCAATGGTCAGAATGAGCAGATTACACAACAAAGCCAGAGTACAACACAACAAAAACAGTACCAGTTCCAGGCGATAGTTCATGGGTATCAGGCAGAAATCACAAACTGTAAGTCCAGGCAGAAGTCAGGGCAACAAGCAGAAATCAGAGTCGATAAACAGCCCAAGTATATTCCAAAAGTGATTGTCGGCAAAAACAATACTTCGCGCTGAACGGAACTCAACCGCTCTCTTTTAAAGGAAAGATAAATGGAAACACCTGGGGTGGAAATCCCTGAGGTGCGTTGGTAAATCGGTCCGGATAGAAACTAATATTCCTGGGATAGTTCTCGCTGATGACGGTCGGACAGCGTCACAGAACACCGCCCTGTAACAAAAAGGAGATGCAACAGCAATCTAATAAAAGCATTAGAGTGCCATTCGAGGCCTTTCTTGGGCTCACATGTGACAGATATTGTGTTGGGGCTGATGGAGCAGCTAAAAGTGATTATTTATAGTGATGTTATGTCAAGCACGTCTGGCTTGAGAGAACACCTTTATTAATAAAGACACCAACTACGTGGATATGAGCTAAGAATTTTTCTTTTTTCTTTTCCCAACAGAAAAAACAAGTTAAAGTAGCTAAATAATATAATACTGTTGCTTTGCTTTCATTATGTAAAATTTGTCGCTAAGCTAAATGAGGCATTGACACCAGCTCTTCTGACACTTCTGTGTGTACTGTACTTATCATCAGAGCCACTTGCTGAAGTGTAGGTTTGCATGTAGGAATCTTCCAGACAGAGATTATACATTACTGTGCGTTTTTCACAGAACTGAGAGAAACATCTACAGCAAAGCTGTACTTTCAGTACTTAGAGCCATGTTTTATTCATGCCTTAAAAGGTTTCAGCATAAAATGTGTGTAGATATTACAGTGATTTGTACATGGTTTCTTTCAAATACACAATGAGTCTTTAGGTTGGACGACTGCACACTTGCCAAGTTGATGTTGCTGAGAATTTTTTTTTTTTTTTTTTTTTTGAGTGCAATTACTGAACAAAATGGCTTCCTCATATACTTACTGCTGGAGCCATTTAAGAGAAATGTATGACATGCAGAGAATAGAATCTTTTTAGAATCTTTTCTACTTATGTTTGAGATCAAGCTGAAAACTACTGTGCAAAGTAAAAAAAAAAAAAAAATATATATATATATATATATGTATTAATATACGTATATAAATAAATATTTTTTTTAACTGGCTTAAGTACAAGTATCACCTTATAGTACAGTACATTCTAGTTCCATAGTATCAGAAAACGTTATTGATCCCGCAGGAAATACTACAGTATGTACTTATTACAGTAACTACTAGGTAATAACTATATGAGGTACAGACCCTGAACCACACTTTAAATAATTTATTTATCTTACTGTATACATATCAGTACATTTCTTAGGTAAGTACACTATAAATACACATAAATGCAAATTCTTTAAAATAAATGGCAACCATGTTAGCTATAATCGGTGGTTTCTGTTCTGATACTGTATTGTACTGTAACACCATTGCCAATATATTCAGTGCCATTTACTGTATGCTCATTCTGATCCACTTGTCCATGCTTTTGGCTGTGAGGTTTTAAATCAGGTCATGCAGCATATGATTGAGTCATCTACCTCGAGGCTTTAATAGACTTCCAATCACATGTTGGGGGTGTGGTTTCCTGTAACTCTCCTGTGGTGTCTTCAGTCTAGATGTTTATACATGCTGCACTGTGGAGATTTTTCCATGGACTGTTTACACTCTCAGATATTAAGAAATAAGAAATATTAGTGATGACGAACAGGATGCTCTGGAAAGTTACTATATTAAAACACTGAAAGAAGTCAAATTAGTCTTGTGGTAGGCTTTGTTGTGTACAGAAACAGAGAATATATATGAGATAAAGCTTCTGTGAAATTGAGTTTAAATCTTCAGAGCACTGACAGTGAACACATTACAGTAAAAGTTAATGTCTTGTACACTGCAAAGAAGATGGTCAAAGGAAATAAAGTTTGTTTTAAACTGTGCTACAGGGACTTTGATCTTTCTTCAAGATCAGAGTGAGGATCAGAGAAACAGCTGTCTGGAGACAAGGAGCTTTGCTTGATGGATGACCTGTTCTGTGAAGGTCAGTCAAATGAGGACACTTCAAGATACGGTTATGCTGGCCTACCTCTCAAACACATACAGTGAAGAGATATACTGTACAAAACAGTATAAAACTTTACAAAAAACTTTAATGTAAACTAACTTGCCTTTATATACACATTGTTTTTCGCTAGTTTTGAAGAAACTGCAATCCAGGAACTATACTAGATCAGGCCACAAAAAATAAATAAATAAAAATGAATAAAAAATCAGCACAGGTGTTTTCAAGACTTTTAATAGTAAAAAATATTCCTTGAGCACTAAATCAGCATTTCCATATACACTACAACAAATTTGTTAATAATAATAAATCATTAGGTATAGTTTAGTAAATAATGAATAAATAAAGCTTTGTTCCAACATTAATAGGTACTTGTCATGTCCGGGTGTTACAATCCCAGGCGGAAGTGCCAGCGAGCTCCGCTACTTTTAAAATTGAAGGTACTACCCGACCATTAAAAAGTACGTTCTATATAGTATAAATGTCACGATTGAGTTGAGTAGGCGTTCGGGTTCAAATGCAGATCTGATTTTAGTAAGCTCAGAGTCAAGGCAAACATAGTGGAGTACCGGCAAACGGGAACAGAGTATGCTGAGACAAAAGAGTAAACAATATACAAAGCGTAGGTTGACGTACCGGCAAACAGAGTCCATAGGGTGAGACAAAAACATAATCCAAGGGAAGCAAAGGACGGCAACGAGAAATTAAGATAATCAGGCAGGTAAATACAAACACGAATGTAACACAAGGACCGGGTTGACAGTGTAATGAACTGTGAAGACACACAAACACATCCGGGGTTTTAGACACATACAACTAGGCCAATGGGTGGAGCCAACAATGAAACACCAGGACAACATACAAGGTAGGCCGGAGACATGAGTGCAAACAGACACAAAACATGAAGAGTTCGTTGGGGTGCTGGAGTGCCAAACCCTGATCCGGACTGGCACATCCAGCTGATCCTGACAATGAATGTGGGTAGAATGAATGGAATTCGGACGTACTACATACACCATATTGATTTTACCACGTGTCATGCCTTGTCACAACAGAAAATTAAACTGAAAATTGACATTTAAACTTTCAATAAGTCATCCATTTATTTAGATTGTGTTAAACAAGTGTAATTTAATCACAATAAACTACATTTTTCCTGAGGTACTTAGACTTGAAATGAGCCGCGTCTCACCTTTCTGCCATTTTTTGAATATGACGCCTTCTCTCCCGGAGCCTCATGGGATAGGAAAGTGTCTATGGTATGCCTTCTGTCACAAGCCGCACCTCTGTGGCGCTCTCCGGATCACAGCAGCGGGAACATTCACCTGAGTTTTAGTTTCTCCCTGGATTTCCTTTACCCACGCACCCCGGGCTGATTTCACCTCCAGCTGATCGGCATTATCAGCTCTATATAAACTGAGATCGGACGCTGTATGGACGTGAAGTATTAATTGCCTACGGTGTTAATTCTGAGCATTTTTCCCTGTCTGTGTTTCTGGTTACCACTTAGATTGTTTATTGGACTTTTGATTCTCGCTGCCTGCCCTGACTTTGGATTGTTTATTGGACTGTTTATTCTCGCTGCCTGCCCCGACTTTGGATTGTTTATTGGACTGTTTATTCTCGCCGCCTGCCTCGACTTTGGATTGTTTATCGACCACTGATTTCTGCTGCGTGTCCCGAACTTTCTGCCTGTTTATTGTTTACGATTCTGCCTGCCCTGCATTACTACAGTCTGCCTGTGTATCAACCATTGCCCGTCTGACTACTCCCTTTAATAAAGGTATGCAAATGGATCCACACGACTCAAGTGATTCATCACACCTACTATAGAATTCGGCCGGAAGCATTAGGTCATCAAGGTACTTCTCGCGAACTGAAATTTGAATTCTATGAATTCGGACATACTACTCACCTCGCATGCTGTTTTTCGCATACTATATAGTAGGGAAGTAAGCGATTTCGGACGCAGCACTAGTCTTGGTCATGAGTTGTAAGTCGTAAATGTTGTGTATGCATCACTCTGACATTTGGTTCGTGTTTCAGTCATGTCTTTGTCAAGTCAAGCTCTGTCCCGGGATTTTGTATGCAATTTTGTTCAATTTGCACTTAGGTTCAAACACGCATGCCTCCAGCGGAATTCATGACAGGACTATTAAGCCGTTTATAAATATATGATATAAGAAACGATCTCTACGTCATCTAGAAAAGACTGTTCAACGAGTTCATAAAACCAACACAGTCTCACAAGCAATTTGTACATTCGTACGAGGTGTCAAATTTGTGCCTATTCGTACTAATTCGTACGACCTCACTCATACGATTTCGTGCGATTTGTCTAAAACCACGTGATGGGTATGGTTTAGGGACGGGGTTATGTTTAGGTCATTCGTACAAATTCATACGAATTGGCATCTCGTAAAATATGTACGATTTAGAATAAATCGTATGAATTCGTACGAGTGAGGTCGTTATGATTGGTCTACAGCTACAGCGCTCAAAAGAGCTTGTGTCAAAACTACCGTGGACAGTGCTTTTGTAAGAGAATCGGGTACACCTCTTCGTAGTGAACTTATGCATTATATAATGCATAACACTGCGTTAAACATTTATCATTGATAATCATATTAATGTTAAACCATTATCATTGATAATCATATCATAAATATAATTAATTAAACAATGATGAGACAGACAGTCAAGCTGCATCAATCCCAGTATTAGACCCACAGCCAAATAAAATAAATAAACTGGGCACTGATCCATCTTTTAAGACCAAGCGTTTGGTGAATATCGTTGTACATTTCTTTCTTTTTTCATGTCCATTTATATTCTTTTTATTATCCATTTATCCCAAAATCCCACAATGCTAGGGTGCTGTACCTTCTGTACCTTTTCCTACCAATGGAAAGAATGGCAGTAACTCCAAGTAATCTCCAGGACTTAATAACAACTCTAATTCTTTTGGACAAATAAGCAATTATGCTAAAGTGAATAAAGCTACATCTCATACATTCACAAGTCAGTTATTAATATCAAGAAAAATAATACCTTACCATTATTTAGTGCAATAGCTTCTTCAGTTCTCTGATCTGTTATAAAATAATCACTTTATTTAACAATGATTCAGAGTCAGAGTTAGCAGAATAATACAATTCTTTTAGCACAATCTAGAAATTAAAAAGAGGTATTTGACTAAATTCTCTGATTGTTTCAGCTGTAACACTTACCATTTTGGTTTACATTTGTACACCTTTTGAGGAAATGGTAAACCACGGCACCTATCCCAGCTACCAATAATAGAACACCAACACCAACACCAACACCAATACCAACACCCACATATATCCACTTTATGACATCTCCAGGAAGTCCTTGTGCTGTAATAAAGGAGTAGAGACCTTAGAAACTTGTGAAGTTACACTAGAAGTGAGTACCTGTCTGTGATGCCGTTGAAGTTTTCTGTTTCAATATTACAGCCATGGATTTCATCCATATTTATGTTAATAACTGCATTCAGGATGTGGGAAGTTAATCGGCTAACATTATTGCACCACATGCAGTCTAAATATAATCTAAATGCTGTGGGATCTCTTATACAATTTATCCTTTATTTAGCTGACAATTGCTGTTAGAGTTTATAAGAGTACCGTATTTTTATGCTGATGTATGTACAGTACCTAAAGATGTGAGACAGAGTTGTCTGATGTCAAGATGTGTGGTCTGGTTTGTAATGGGATTGTTGAGCACACAGCTATAGGTGTTGTTCTCCTGATATTCCACCTCCAGAGGTAGAGAGAGACTGATGCTGAGACCAGACACACTGATGCTGGACAATACACTGTTTCCTTTGTACCAGGAGAGAGTCACATGACCCACATTCACCACTGAA
>JAUCNO010000943.1:2485024-2501092 GCA_032353835.1 Enteromius viviparus | reverse complement strand
GTTTATGTTCACATACAGCTACATGACACACTGCATGAACAATATTTTTTGAAAAAGCATAATAGGGGCACTTTAAAGGAATAGTTCACCCTACAACTAAAATGATCCCATAATTTACTCACCCCAAAGCCATCCTAGGTCAAACCCATCGATCTGCTTCAGAGGACATGTGATAACAGTACTTGAGGATATATCTGATTTACAGAGCTTCAAAATAATGGCCACTATCCACCAGCATTAAGAGCCAGAATACATTTTTAAAATACTCTGACTGTGTTCATCTAAGTAAAGTCATATACACCTATGGCTTCAGGGTGAGTAAAATATTCACTTAAACTTAATTATTTGCTAAGTATATGGTTTGCAACATTCTTATACAGTGTCTGGATGGGTCAAAGTGAATGTTCCAAACCCGTTATCAGTACATGGGAGTACATCAGAAACTAAATGGGGCATCTGTTGATTACTTGTGTTTTCTTGCGCATTCACTGTTGATACCTGATTGTAATGGGATTGTAATGTGGATTTAACGTGACACGTCTGGTGTATTAAATGGCTTATATGCTAAAGTGGCTTAATGAAACAACAACCAGAGAAAAACAATTTTCGAAAAAGTGTTTTCTTTACAATCAAGAAAATACTTAAAGCCCGGGTATAATCCATTTTCATGATTTGCTTTTCAGTGAATGGTAAATATAGAATAAATAAATATATAAAATAAGAGTCAGGTGTGTGAGTCATGTCAGTTAGTATTAAACTGTGCCAATGTTGGCTTATACAACATCCCATTTTGTTCTATCTTTGTAGGTCAAGAAAAGAAAACAGGTGACATTTTTGAGTAAATATAGAATCAAATTTAACAAGTCTGCTGATTTAGCCTGATAACAAATCCCATTATAAAGCACTTTGTTGGTTCCAAAGTGGCTAACCTGACAGTGTTACAATCACCCTCAGGTTCCCTTGCTCACAAACACACACTTCCTGTACTGTTTTACATAACAGTGCTCCAAAGACTTTTCCTATAACAGAAGTTCAAACCTGCTGTTCTAACAATCAGTGTCAATCCTGACCTTTCCACACACATGCAGCACAGTGCATGCTACTAAATGTAATACAGAAAGTTGAACCTATAATTGCTTATTTGCTCTTTGTTGCCCAGTAATACCAAAAATCATCTCTGCCTCAGGAAAACATACTTTATTGTCTGAGGACAATGTGCAGAATTCAGTCTCTTTCATTGCCCCCTCATATTTCCTCTCTCCTTCTCTTCTGGCCATGTGAGACAGACTTCATCATGTTACCCTTAATAAACCCAAGTCACCGCCATCTCTCTCTTTTTAGCCGTGCGATAGAGGTGACTCATCCACCGCTCGCTCTGTGCAGATAAGAGCACTTGCCTTTTCATTCAAGATTTTGACTAAAGGAGAAAACAAGCTCGAAAACAACCCACTGTTTTCACGCTTACACTACAGTGAGATAAACAGACCAAAAAAGCGAAAGGACAGAAAATATTTAATTATCCGTCATGATTAGAAGAAAAGGATGAGAAAAAAAGCCCTTGTTTCTGTCCAGACGTTACGTATTCTATTGACTAAGCTTATCATTGGCCCCATTGTGTAAAAGGCGCACATCAGGATATTTTTGCATTTAATGATCAATCCAGAAACTACCTGTGGTCATTTATCAAATATATGTGTGCAAATTAAAGTAAAGACCAGCTGGCACTGTTAGTGCTCTTTAAAGCTTTGTTCAAGCAGCTTGAAGCCGCTGACACACACGAACACCTACAGGGTAAATACCTTCATCTAGATATTAATATTTTCTGACAGTGGACACAAATTTTCCTGCTTGAGCAAGAGTGCATTAATATTTATTGCATGTGTGTCTGTAGAACACATGCCCTCCTCTAATGCCGTCCTACACTGGGTTATGTGTTATCACTTCTGCACAATGCACTCAAAATGACATGTTTTTTAAAATCATAACTGTGCCATAGCGTTCTGCCAGCATTAGGATAAGACGACTACAGCAGACAGAAAGAATGAGTCTTTGCTAGGGATCAATGTTTGATGATCAACAATTGGTGCCCTGAGAGGCTTAAACGCACACACTTGCACACAAACAGCATGAGGAACTTAATTCAGCGTGGCTTTGTCTTGTCAGATCGTTTTATTTGCAGTTGAATGTATCTTCTCCCTCTGTTAATGTTTTATCAGGAAAGGACACCTTTGTGAAATTGGGAAATGAGATGAAGGTTAATGGCAACTTTGAATCAACACATCTTACTGTGCCAAAATATGCTCTGACTCCCTTCATTAAATTCTCGGCAAAAAATTATTTTCCTCATCTGGTTGTCTGCAAGAGTTCATCACAGGAAAAATATCCCTACATGATTGTTCCAAATAAAATAGACACTGCACAAATCGAGCCAGTGTTCATATCATGCATCTTCAAGGGCAGAATTATTTTGATTATAAATAGATAAAAGCACTCTGGGTTTAACAGAGTGTCAGAGCACCGACCGCAGTCAACCGCTTTCAATAGGATTCATTGTTGTGCATGAGCTTCCTCACTCCTACAGAATATAATCAAACTGACTGAGACTAATCACAGCAGCGTCATACACACTACAATTTAAAAGTCTGAAGGCGGTAAGGTTTTTCATGTTTTTGAAATACAGTATAGTACAGTATAAAAATAATATTGTTAAAAATTATAAGATGATTTTATATAGTGTATAGTGTAAAATTAAATTATAAATATGCTGAAGAGGTCATTTTGACATCCCATGTACCTGACTGCAGTAGCAAACAGGAACTAGAACTGTGCGGTATAATTAAAATTAATTTATATGAATTGAAATTTCTTTTTATAAAATGAAAAATGTTAAGGTTTTGTAGGTCTTGTGGACAAAAAGAATATTGATTATTTTTTTATATCCATAAGTTGTGAACTTTTTCTCAATTAGACAGTAAATTTTACTTCCAAATTAATCCTAGTATTTGTAGCATATTGTGTATTCAAGACAGAAAATAGGAAATCAGAGGTGGCTATGCTCTATCTTTAACAGTTTGTTACAGAGTGGAGTCAGATCCTTTTTTGTTATATCTGAGCAAAATAATAATATGTTCAGACAGACTGTATGGTGAAGGGAAAAGAGCCATGGCTGCTCTCAGCAGACAAAACAAACACTCACACACACAAATCTGACAGGAGCAAATCCATTTTTCTAAACCCTTTTCTACAGCTGCCTTACCAGCTTTTATTATCTGATCCACATTAAAACATTTATTTGTCAGACTAAAATAGCAAGGTTTGTATTTTAGAACAAGATAAGTGACAGGGATGAAATACACTTGATTCATTAGACCTTGACTTATTTCTTCAGTTTAAAAATGCTCTTTAAAAAGTTAAAAAAGTTGAATAAACTTAAAAAAGCTTATGCAATGTAAATAATTATAAAGCACAATCTTAAATGCGAACATTATTTTTGCTTTATAAAAAAATGTCAATGACAAATAATACACATTTGTATTAACTTAGACATATTCAAGATCTAAATATGGGGAAAGGCATTTAGTCCTAGAAATGTCTGTCAGTAGGCGTACTTAACTCAACTTACAGGTCAATGACATCAAACTTTGTAGGACTCAGAGGTCTTGTGAGGGATTTTGAAAGACCTAGATAGATGAGAGATGTTATAATGCTGAAATTTCCTGGCAGTTAATTTTCCACCAAAAATGGAACGACACGTTAATTGGGCTGTGCAGGGTTCTGTGTACACATCAAAGTTACAACAGGTGAAAACAGATAAGAGGAGAGAATTCTTAACCCACGAACTGGGTAACTGCAAAGCGTACTACTTTCTTTCTTATTTCTCCGCTTTCGATTTATAAAACACAGCTGGGGCACCATCTTGCATTTCAGACTAACAGCAAGGTTATTAAAACAATGTAAACATTTTCATTTCGCGACTCTGTGGTCGCACAAAAACATTTCACTGCTATATATTTATATATATATTATAATATAACTATATATTTATAATAATATAAATAATATAAAATATATAGTTAGTTGCAAGCGATTACTTAATCCAACTTAATTCAATAAAGAATTTAATAAACCTTAATTAAAAACTGAACAACAACAGACAAAATTAAATTAATAAATTAAAAAAAGGAAAATATAGAAGTAAAATAGGCTAATTCGAAATACAGGCCTATTTAGAGGACTTCAGTCTCCATTTTACTGTATTATTTTGCACTGTTTTAATTAATTGTTTAGTGGCAACTTTTAAATAAAAGACAAAAGTCCAAACAACACATAGTCAGATTAATAGCGGTCTACTAGTTGTCTAATAAGCAGGATCATATACAGTCAGTCCATACATTATCCCTTAAACAAAGTAATTAAGTGTTATAGAACTTTCTGGAAGAACACAAGAATACCATACACTCCCATGAGTACCTAATCAACCCCTCATATAATTTAATGCTCTTTCAATCACTTTTTATTACAACACTGAAAGAGTCTGAATTACTATAATTATTTATGGTAATTATCTAACATTGTAATTATTTTATAATTGACTGCTTTGATGATGAAATTAACAAAGGCTAAAAATGCAGTTTCAGTAGGGTAGCAGAAACACAGAGACACATATGGTGAGCAGGTGAGAAGTCCTTCGAGAGTTAGTTTCCGCTAATAACACATTTCCTCCAGAGAGCAGAGATATGCCCCTAGCTCATCCATGTGATCAAGACCCTAATAGCAGATCATCATGTAGCTAGGTCTTTAATATGTAGTCTAATAAATTATTTAACAACATGAACAAGATAAACTTTTCATCACTGTTCATGTAAATGTGGGACCATTGGGATTATATGACACCAAGCATATACACTTCTGTTGCATTATGGGAAGGTGTTGGTGGACTGAAGACAGAGACGTTGTTGAATGAGTCAGAGATTGCCATAGAGACACTGGCCACCCTGTTGTGATTTACTTATGTGCCCTCTTGCAAGGTGTGTGTTTGATGTACAATGTCAGCTGTAGAATGACAATGGACTTACAGCCAGAGAGCTATTTTTAATTTCAAATTATGTGATGTTGTGAAGGGTGTTGGAAAAAACTGATTTTGTTCTGATTTGGTTATATTTTGATATTTATTAATATTTGAATGTGTAAACATTCATATTAAAGTTACTCTACCTCAAAATGTATTCCTGTCAAAGCAAAACCTGAATTTGTACTGTTTTTCAGGTTATTTGATGAATAGAAACTATTCAAAAAATTGTATTAATTTAAAATACTTTGTAGGTAATTAAATTAATTTGATTAGTTCATGAGTGTGAATAATTAATGACGGATTTTCATTTCTGAGGGTGAATTACACTCTCTGACCACTTTACACCTTGCTTGTACTGGGTTGGACCCCCTTTTGCCTTCAGAACTGCCTCAATCCTTCATGGCATAGATTCAACAAGGTACTGGAAACATTCCTCAGAACATTCCATTTTGACATGATAACATCACGCGGTTGCTGCAGATTTGTCGGCTGCACATCCATGATGTGAATCTCCCATTCCACCAATTCCCAAAGGTGCTTTACTGGATTGAGATCTGGTGACTGTGGAGGCCGTTTGAGTACAGTGAACTCATTGTCATGTTCAAGAAACCTGTCTGAGATGATTCGAGCTTTATGACATGATGCATTATCCTGCTGGAAGTAGCCATCAGAATATGGGTACACTGTGGCCATAAAGGGATGGATATGGTCAGCAACAATACCCAAGCTGTGGCGTTGCAACGATGATCAGTTCTAAGTACTAAGGAGCCCAAAGTGTGCCAAGAAAATGTCCCCCACACCATTACACCACCAGCCTGAGCGGTTGACACAAGGCAGAATGGATCCATCCTTTCATGTTGTTTACGCCAAATACTGACTCTACCATCCATGTTGCAGCAGAAATCGAGACTCATCAGACAAGGCAACATTTTTTTCAATCTTCTATTGTCCCATTTCGGTGAGCCTGTGCGAACTGTAGCCTCAGCTTCCTGTTCTTAGCTGACAGGAGTGGCACCCGGTGTGGTCTTCTGCTGTTGTAGCCCATCTGCCTCAAGGTTCAACATGTTGTGCATTTTAAGATGCTCTTCTGCATACCTTGGTTGTAACGAGTGATTATTTGAGTTACTGTTGCCTTTCTATCAGCTCGAACCACTGGTCTTTTTCCTCTGACCTCTGGCATCAACAAGGCATTTTCAGAACTTTCAAGACAGAACTGCCGCTCACTGGATCTTTTCCATTTTTTGGACTAGTCTCTTTAAACCCTAGAGATGGTCGTGTTTGTCAATCACAGAAGATCAGCAGTTTCTGAAATACTCACACCAGCCTGTCTGGCACCAACAACCATGCCATATTCAAAGTCACTTAAATCACCTTTCCTCCTCATTCTGAAGCTCAGTTTCAACTGCAGTGGTTTGTCTTGTCTCCTAAATGCATTGAGTGGCCACCATGTGATTGGTTGATCAGTAATTTGCATCAACGAGCAGTTGGACATGTGTGCCTAATAAAGTGGCCGGTGAATATATATATCCATGTCTTTAAAAATAAATCTTACCGAATGGTCATTTTACTTTGAAGGTAAAGTGAAAATGTTTTAAATTGAGATGTCTTTACTAAAACACAAGAGAAAGATCTTGTTGTCTTTCAATACTGAGACATTGTGTAGGGAATTTCAGAAGGCCTTGAACACAGAACAAGAAGTACAAACTGTTACATCACATCAGATTGAATTTAAATCAGTTCTTTTCCTTTGCTAATAAGGTTGTGATACCAGGTGATTAATCACTAGCGTCTAAGTAGAGATGTGAAAAGAAGCCTGACCCAAATGTCACATACGTCTTTCATAATCATGGGATTTGGACATGTTCTATTTAACATTTTGGTTTGCTTTCCATTATACATGAATAAATGAATATCACTGCCAATGATGATTTACCTGCTGTAATATTGAGCGTTGAAGACTAAACAAAATTGAGGACGAAGAGCAGAAAGAGAAACAAATAGACAGTCTGCTGTATTGTAGATTAAAGCTATAAATGTTGAAAGTAAGTGTGATGGGAAAATAGTCAGTGTTGTTTCTGGTATGTTGATATATTTTTGCACATTTGATCATGCAAGGTTTATAGACAAGAGCTTGTGGCTGCTGTGCTCTTTGTAAAATCTGTGAGCTGAAGCAATACAGACGCGCATCTGAACTGCCTGTGTTATAGTTCACCTCTGAAAGCCTTAATCATTCTTTCCCCCGGCTCTTCTTTCGACCTTCCCTGCTTACCCCACAGCTTGCTGGGAGCATATACAGGAGAAAAAGTGGAAAGAAGAAATGAAGTGACAGAAGCAGAGAACACAGTTGCACAGTGGGAAGAGTTTGTTCCCCTCCCTTTGTGTTGGTAAATGAGGCACAGAAGGAAAATAATGAATTATTGTGTGATTCACTAGCAGCTAATTCAATCTTAATTACAAGCAGGAACAGCACTAAAATGTCCTGACACATTATCCCACCTATTGGTACACTTAACATTAGCACGCATTAGCACAGTGTTTCAAATAGTCATGCACTGAATCACCATATATTGATATTGCTGAACACAAATTGTGAATAGACTGCAAAACGACATTGTTAAATTTACCCAGTGGATGCTTTTATACATGATCAGAACATAACATCTGAAAGGATCAGGATGTTTAACATCTCTGAATCTATGCATAGCCTATAGATGTTAGCCTAATATTTATTTCATTTTTAATATATTGTCATAGCCTATATTCGCCTGGTTCTACATTTGTTTGAACAGATGTCAGCATTTTGTAAATAGCCAATTATATATATATATATAAGCACTTAAAAGAAATGTGACTGGTATCTTATGGCAACAAGGCATGGATAATATAAAATGATTTTAAAAATCTGTGCTGTTTCGTTAGTGTTAATGCGCCATCTAGTGGCCAATGCTAAACAACCTGAATTAATGTGCGAGCAGAAATATACTCGCAAAATGTTAAAATGATACTCTGGGACCATTACGCCATGTGCAATATAATAAGTCGACAGTCTACGAGAAGTGATCAGGACGAGTGCAAGCATTTTTTTTTAGAGGTCAGGGGATATTTATTGGAAAACTGAACCGGAGGGGTCATTTAAATCAGACCTATTTCTTTTTTACCTTAGCTCAGCTTCACAGGGGAAACGACACAGCCCTTCTTTATACACAAAACAGACAAGGTAAAATGAACAACACAATAATATAAAAAAAGAGTTTTATTTACAGAGTCTGAAAGTTCAAAGGTATTTACATTGCTATTTGTATTCCAACTGTAAACCAATAATGCTTCACTAAATTACAAATAAATGCAAATGAGCCTGTCACTCCACACGCAATGAAAATGATGCACTGGTGACATTTGAGGACAGTGGAATAAAATTATACAAACAAATAATGACTGCATCTGGAGAATGAAAAAACCCTCTTTGCTGAAAAGAGGACCAGTGTAAATTGCCATATGGATCTCCACAATCACAGAAAAGATCCAGACAACACACTTTCAGGCTGTTCAGGTGGACAAACTCAGGTTACTGTGCACACACACGCTCAGTCTGAGTCACTGCTGCTGCTGGAGGAATCTGTTGACATGGCCTCGACATCATCTTCATTTTCCTTGTTATGACCAGGTGGCTCTAGGCCAAAATCGTTGCCATGGTGAGGAGGCAGAATCCCCATGGAAACATCAGCGGACTGCCAAGGATATTGTGGGGTTAGAATATCTAAAAGCAAAAGTAGTAAGACATTAGTACACAGCCACGCACAAACCACAATGTGTGTGTGATAAAGACAAACAAGCAAAGAAAAGTGTGCGGGCGGATACAACAGAAGAGTGAACCCGCCTGGTAATCTCCCAGCAGCCAATGCATCTCCTGGCAGGTGCCCGTTCACTCCGTTGGTGGACATGTTGCTCATGTTACCCAGTATTCCACTGCGCATCTCCAGATCAGTGGGGTACGGCCTGCGGGGGTCACCTGCACAACATAAGAACTTACAAATACATCCAAACATATTTCTAAACCAGTGAAGGAGATGAATAAAAGTTAACCTGGAACCCAGTTGAGAGGAGCACACACTGCATTACTGGCACTGATCCTGTGAGCATATTTAATGATCTCCTCTGAAGAGATACTCCCTGGTGAAAACACACAAAAAAAATAGATTTTTAGGGCCGTATCTGTTTGATTTTCTGGTATAAGAATACATTAAATCAAATACATACATTACAATTAAATTACTTTCATCTCGTTGCTTTATGATTGAATCAGTGTTACTAAGAACTCTACATTTCTTCAGTTAAAGTCACATTAAATGCAAAAAAAAAATGCACATTTGTGCTCAAGTTTATTTGTTTAGTGCATTTTTCACATGCTTGTAATTTCAGTCAGTTCAAATAAATGGAGTGTCTATTTACACTAAGTGCACCACCAATGTGTGATTGGGCTTATCATCACTATAAAAGACGGACATCTTCCATCAGCTCCAGTGCTGCAGATGGTAAACCTGGTCTTGTACTCATTTGGAGGTGATCGAGTGTAAATAGAATCTACGCTAAGAAAATATGCTATTTCATCTCATTTCTGATTACACTTAGTTTGAACAGCCCCTATTGCTATTTAAATCCTATAGGCTTGTAGTTTGTAGCAAGGAAATAATAAAGTGTCTTGTAAACTGATAAACCTTTTCTGTGTTTTTCCCTCTCAACAATATGACCTAGTGCAAATTATAATCAGACGTGACTTATTTTTCCAGAAAATATTGTTACAATTTTACCTTTTCTGGCCTTTTCAATAGATTTCAGCTTCTCTTTGGCTTGGTAGACAGCAGTGGCCTGATGATGAATAAAAAAACTGAAATATTAGCAGTTTAATGAAGGGTTTAGGGTTAGTTCCTTGTAATTATGCATAATTTACTGTAATTACAAATGATTCATGGTTATTCTCAAATTAAAGCCACAAGCAATAGTTACTGTGGAAATGTAAAAATCTACAAAGTTGCACAAAAAGTAATGGTTTGTAAAGTAATAAAGCATGCCGGTCTGCAACTGAATGTTACTGAAATCAACATGTATAATCTTATGTAAATGACCAGAATATGCTCAGCCTCTTTGAGTTGTTTCTGGAGCTGCTGGATATCGCTGTCTCTCTTCTCCACTTCCTTCTCCAGGGCTTGCATCTCCTGGTGCACTTTGCCCTGCTCCACTGCCGTCTGCATGAGCTCCTGGAACTCTTTATCTCTCTGCACTAACAGCTCCAGTATCTGCTCACAGAATCAGCATATGGTCAATTCATGCGCTACACAGCAATACAAATAACTAGTATTTTAGGATTACTTAGGGTTTTCTTGTAAATATCATATACAAATATATCTTCTTGAGACTTCAGTGATGTTCCAGTGTGTGTGTGTGTGTGTGTGTGTGTGTGTGTGTGTGTGTGTGTGTGTGTGTAAACAGTGTCTCTCACATCTGTGTCCTCTCCAGGCTGGGGCATTTTCTGCGTCCTGGACAGCGCCAGCATCTCTATCAGCTCTCTGCAGCACAAACAAGAACATAAGAGAACCGAGGAGGAGCTGTGTGTGAATGGTAGTGCTGTATGATATGCTTAAGAGTTGTTAAAAACTAAACAAAAAGAAATCGGTAGACTCGAATGGACAAAGGAGACAGTGACTTATTCATTCCGTTAAGATCTAATCAAGCAAATGCTAGCAGAAATCACTGGGAATTTCTTAAATGAACTTAGCAGTTCAATTAGATTCTGCTTTGTAACAAAACAAAGACAAGTGACGTCAACGTTGTTTTCGTCTAAACAAGTACAATATATTAAGGCAAACCTGGATAAAACTTCAATATCATCCAGAGTGGATAAAAGCTTCTCTTTCGTTGGTTTCTCTGCTGCTGCTGCCGCCGCCGCCGCCATGACGGTTTCTCCTCACTTTGCGCATGCGTGAAAAATAAAAACGCATAAGCATTAGCAGACAGTGACGCCTGTTGGCAGAAGGACCACAATCACTGATCTATATAATGTTCTCTATTATAGATCAGTGACCACAATATACATTCGCTCATTCGCTCTCAATAATATATTAACTGTATAGTGTTCATATAAACAGTTCTTGGTCAGTTATAGATGACGTTGTAATTTCATACTTGTTAATTTTCCCAGCGCTGGCGAGAATCAGCCAATATTCGTTTTTGATTGCTCGAGCAGTGTTTGGGGAAAGTTACTTTTTAAAGTAATACATTAGCCTACAATATTGCGTCACTCCTTAAAAACAGCAACTCACGTTACTTATTTACGTTTTATATAAAGTAATGCGTTACGTTACTTTTGCGTTACTTTTTAAATATGGGCAGAGCTTGAGTGTTTGTTTTTTAATATAAGAAGTTCTATTTATAGAAAATGATGTGTCACGAATAAACCTCAGGTTGAAGAAAAAGTAAATTCACATCTGTAAAGTAGAATACTAAAGAAAGTTTGATAGCCTACTCTTCAGCAATAATAAAAAAAATTAAAAAAAGAAGCACAGTTTTTGCTTGTAAGTCCATTAATTTGAACTGGATCATCAAAGGTCAGCAGCAAAGACGGTTAATAAAATTAGATTCTAAGTTTATTTCATTCATTTTGATAAATACTAAATCTGTTTTTGAGAGTGAGATGAATTAATGCACATGATCTAGATCTACACTGTATTCACACACTGCACACAGTTCCTCTGTATTTCTGATTTCTCCCAACATGTCAGGAGGCTTGTCTGTCAATACATAAGAAAACAAAGTAAATGGCGATACTTTTTTTGAAAAAGTAACTGTTTACTAAAATTAAAAAGTAATATGTTACTTTACTAGTTATTTGGAAAAAGTAATATTATTACGTACCTCGCGTTACTTGTAATGCGGTACCCCTAACACTGGTTATTAGTAGTTTTAAGTCATCTTGAGGCCCACACAGAAGTCTGTGGGATGGACCCCCAGATGAGTGCCACAGCTTTCTGAACACTAATAATTCCAGATGTTAGGCCTACTCAAATTAAAAGTACTGGTCATTTTAAAATAATAAAAAGAAATCTTAAAAATAAAGAATTATATGAATGTATTGAGAAAAAGAAAGTGTTTGCCGTAGAGGTACTTTCCAAGCTGATTTTCTAGTAGTTGTCACTAGAGGCAGAGAGAGCTGATGTTGTGATCTGTCATGTGCGTCACAGACATCGCTGCTGATCAGGAAACTAAACGCTTTCATTTGCGTTGCCTTGTCTTTTCTTTCTCGAGCTCGCGAACGAAACAGCTTATAAAACTTTTAACAATATGGTTAAAGTTTCTTTTAACAAGGCTCTCGCCTTAAAAGACCCAAAGAAGGAAAGTCTCATTACTGGTGAACAGGTACTGTACCATCAAATCTTGTATATTTACTTTTTTTGAATTGCGTAACCGCAGTTAAGAAATGTTTGGGTTCAGTATTATCTCGTTATTAAGACTTTTAATCGAAAAGTCAAGTATATCCAAACTGTTTTTATATCGTTTTGAGAGGAGTATAGGAAGTATCCCAAATTCATAAGTAAATGTGTTTCTTTGTTTAGGTTTGCTTATCAAACTTTGATCAGCTCGAGTGAAATTGTTTTAAAATGGCTGACGACCCAAAGTTTGTCAAGAGGGCAATCACACTTATAATAATCACTAACGCCATGGTAAAAAACTACAGCAGTTCTTTTCACGTCGTTAAATAAACAATAAGTTCAACTAACTGCCCTTTTTATATAAAGAGATGTCTTTGTCCACAAAGTTAAAAATATATAAATATAAATAAAATAATCTCTTTCTATCTATGCTTTTTTTTTTTACTTAAAAAAATATTTGAGGTATTTATTTGTCATTTATATAGATTTTTTTCATTAATATGTTTTTGACAATTTAATTAAAGGATAACTAATTTACACAAGCCCCTATAGGATGTTTACTAATACTAATGTGAAAATAGGTGTTAGTGGTATTTTGACAGAAACCATGGTACCATAGTACAGTTTTGTGAGTGTAATGTTAATAAACGCTTGTGTTGTTGGGTGTGATACTGCCTGGACAAACTGTACTGGGTTGCTTGTTTGTGCGTGTGTTTGTTGGCAGCTAACATAGACTACTGTTGCCTCTCTGACACTTTTTCTTTTTTGTATTTTTATACTGATAAAAAAATTAGATTAATTTCTATATAAAAAGATACCTTATGATACAAGTGACAAAAGAACAGAATAGAATGAAAAATAGATAACAGGCCTAACCCACATACAATAAATGTGGGTTGGCCGCACTAGTTAAAAATGACCAAATCAAGGCTAGACTAGTTGTGCGGTACCTCTGACTACTAAAGGGGAACTTACAAATGTAAAATTAAAAGTTTAGATTGAGAAGCAGTTGGTGCATTCCGGGTTGACCAAGATCCCTGTGAAGCGGACTTTTTGTATGTGTGTGTGCTTTGTGAGATGGAAGCAGTAAACATGGTTATGTTTCTCTGAATGGTAATCTTTTAGAATATATCCTCACAACACACTTTTATAAATGCTTTGTGCTCACTACCAGGAGACTTCACTGTTATATGTGAGTGCTTTTCATGTGTTGTGCAAGACAGACGTGTTGAGACGTGTTTTATGTGTGCACTCTCGAACATGTTTGTGATACAGGGAACTTTGAAAAATAATTGTGTATTGCCTAACGAGACAGAACTGCAAGCCAAGAACACAAAAGTTAGACTTAAGTTTAAAGGGATAGGTCACCAAAAATGAAAATTTGGTCATTAATTACTCATCCCTATGTCATTCCAAACCCGTAAGACCTTTCATCTTCGGAAAACAAGATAAAATAATTTTGATGAAATCTGAGAGCTCTCTGACCATACACAGACAGCAACACACACAAAATATTTCTTTGTGACATCAGTGGCTCAGCTTCAATTTTACGAAGCTACATAAATACTAATGCAATATTAGGTAGTGCACTGTGAACAACTCTGAACAACATTTAAAAAGATGAATAACTAGCATAATACATGCATTGTCTAATGTTAACAAATGACACTCAACTGTAAAGTGTTACCCATATATCATATGCAAAGATGCAATTTTATCAGATTTTACTTTGGATCCAGGAAATGCCTGATGCATGAGGCATTCAAGAAGCATTAAAAAGACTCTCAACTCTAATTCCTGGTCAAGGCCATCCAACACTTGGCTCAATGGATTCAATAAAAGGCTGTGTGGTAACGTTAATGAGAGATTGTGCAAAAAAACAACAACAACAACAAACAAAACACTCCTCTAGAGGATATTAAACTGCAGATTAACTATTTTTTCTATTTGGATTAAATAAGTGCAGCACAATGAAACAAGGAGATCAGAATACATTCGGTGGCCCTCTATCCCCTGCATTATAGCCTTCTTGTTAACTGTGTGTGACACAGTTCATTTTAAAAGTCACTTAAATTGCCCTTCTGCTTTTCAAATAGAAACTGTTTAATTAACTTTCTCTTTCATTTCAGATTGCACTTTAGCCTGCAGTTATTGTTTGAGGAAAGAAACATTTTTGTAGAGTTTAAGGATTTTTGCTTTGTGACTTTACAGAGGTTGCTGACAACAAACTGTTTTAACGCCTCTTTAACTATACACCAAAAGAGATGTAGTGTGAATCTCACTTCTTTTTTTTGTTCTGTCTTTCTCATAACTGCCATTTGTCATAATGTATGTCTAAAACAGACTCCAAATAGACTAATGTTTTTCTGGGTTCATGGCAGATGATATCTGCTGTCTGTGAGTCATGAGTGTGAATGTCTATAGGAACAAAACTGAAAGTTCGGGCTGAAGATCAGGTTGGGGAGAGTCACGCTCTGTTGTATTCTGTACATAATGCTTAAAACATGGCATTCATTTTAATAAAGGAAAGTTATTCTCTGTCCAGTAATATTGTTTTTTTTAACTTCAGTAGTTAAATTTAAGTATGTTCCTTTGTTTTAAGCCAGCCATGTTTAATATTCTTAAATGGCTGCATTTATTTGATTAGCAATACAGTAAAACAGTTTTTTTTTATCTTTGTTTCAAATAAATGTTTTTTTTTTTATCCTGCGACAACAAAGTTGTTTTTTTCAGCAGCCTTTCTTCCAGTCTTTAGTGTAACCTTCAGAAATTGTGAGATTTAATGCTTAAGAAACATTTCTTATTATTATCATCAAAAATTTTAAAACAGTTGTGCTGCTTAATATTTTTGGAGACTTTTCAGAAGTCTAAGTTGAATATAATTTATTTACATTATTTAACATGATTAATTACTTTACTGTCACTTTTAACAGTTTAATGAATTTGTTGAATGAAGTATTAATTATTTAAGTATGTATATTGTTGAGTAAGTCATTTAAATGTAATTTTATAACCGTCATTTTTTCATGTGATTTGCCCTCTAGGATTCTGAGGCAGCAGTGTTTGTGCGTCCTCAGTCTAAGGTGTGGTGCTGGTGCTTCTGTCTGGGATTGGCTCTCGTTCTCTCTGGCTTAGTGGTGGGAGGAGCCTACCTGTATAAATACCATGTGCTTGAGGTAAGATAACTAATGTAACCATAGTGATATCAAAAACAAACCATCATAACATCTAACATGTGTCATCTTGCATTGATGTTTATCTTCATATTGTTTTATTTCTATAGCATTTATTTCACAATCAATCTAAGCCTTAAAGCAGTGATTTTCAGTGGATAGGTTGTGACCCAGAAATGGGTCACAGAGTTTCTCTGAAATGCTAAAGCTACTATAATCGAGCAAAGACAGCAGACGTTACAGAATGTAGACTCAGATACAGATACATAGAGTGATTATTACAGCACTAAACTGGCAACCAAGGTCAAGTATGCAGTTTAGATTAGGGTTGCGCGATATGGTCATTTTCATATCGTCATATCGCCAGCCTGTGAGATCGCCGATACACGATATTATCGTG
>JAUCNO010000943.1:2471596-2484924 GCA_032353835.1 Enteromius viviparus | reverse complement strand
TCCATTAGGCCACGACTGCCCCTTTTTTTTTTTTTTTATGAAAATTAAGACATAAATAATATATCTATATATATCTATATCTATCTATATCTATATCTATATCTATATCTATATCTATCTATCTATCTATCTATCTATCTATCTATCTATCTATCTATATAATATATATATATATATATATATATATAATAATATATATATAATGGAGTTTTTATTTTTTTTTTACAAAGCAAGACTTCGTATCATTTGCATTCCCATTATATCTGTATTTAAGTTTTATATATATATATATATATAGTATGAGTATGAAAGTAAATAAAGTAAATAATAAATATTCTGTCATCATTTATTCATTGGTTATGCGAGCAGTGTATACGTTGGTATGGAAAAACACATATTACAGTATGAAATGACTGTAACTGTAACTGTCAGCCACATTCTTCCAAATATCTCAGCTCAGAAGAAAGAAAAGTAACTCACACGTGATTGCAGTAAGTGGAAGGTGAGTAAATGCTAACATTATCAATTAACAACACACTTTTTTATTTATTTATTTTTATTTAACTTTTACTTTAAGTATCAAAGGACATGCGATGACAGAAAAATGTATGTCCTGTGTGTTAAGCAAGTTGCACTCAGAAGTCAGCCTATAGCTAGATCCCTCACAGCTGAAACAGCAAACTCTGCTGCTCTTATCCCATCCTCACCTTCCTCTTTGGTTCGCAGCTTAGAGGGACTGTGGCTGGCTGAACATAATGTCTCCCATCATCTTAGCACAAATTCTGGCATATTAATAGCCCCAAAACAGCAACACATGCCCTGGGAGCACAATGACACCTTTAACCCTCTGGGGCCTAAGGGTGCACATAAAGTTCATTCTTTGCATGCTTTAATTGATCCCTGTCAGTTTCAACTTCTAAAATACGGTATTCTAAACACACACTCGAAGTGTGTACAGAAAGCCAACTCTCCAGTGTCAAATACACGCAAGGTTATTTCAAAACACACAAAGTTCACACAACCACAGATGTTTATGTCTGTGAACGCAAACAGCTAAATGTGTATCAGTTTGTTAGATCTGTGAAACAACGTCTCTTGGAGATGGTGACACACTACTAATGCAACTCAACCAGGCCTCGCCCCCTCATGTTTTTTAGCTTATGCCTTGGGCGGGATTTATTTAAATGCGGGATATTGTGATGTGTATGTTCCCAGAAGAAAACCCAGAACTGCAATCAAGTTGTGAAACAACACTTACTGGTACAGAAAAGAACTCCCTTTGGAGAAACTTGAAACTTTGCAGATCTTTTTCATGCAAAAACAGCAGCATTACACACTAAAGTAAACATTTAAAAGCACAATAGGAACTCTACAAATGTTCTAAAAGCATATTCGTTTCAGTATGTGCAGGTTGGTTGTTGGCAAGTGTTGTTTTGCTGCAGTTAAACACTGAAATATTATTTTAAGGGTTTCACTCAACGGATTCGATTTATTTTGTGTGGTGTGAAACAATTGTTATAGTATAGCCTCGTATAGGCTATCGTATAGGCTATACTATACTCGTATATAGCTTGACTTTGACCACATAGTAAAAATGCTTCTAATTTGCATTGTTCTAATTGAATACAATGCTTGTTTATTACACATTTGTGACCCTGGACAATAAAACCAATCTTAAGTGTTAATTTTCCTAAATTGAGATGTATACATCATCTGAAAGCTGAATAAATAAGCTTCCCATTGATGTATGATGTGGATACAACTATATGAAAATCTGGAATCTGAGGGTACAGAAAAATGCTAAATGCTGAGACCACCTTTAAAGCTGTCCAAATTAAATCTTATCAATGTATATTACTAATCAAAAATTAAGTTTTAATTTGTTTACAGTAAGAAACTGACTAAATATCTTCATGGAGCATGATCTTTACTTACTATCCTAAGAATTTAAAAAAAAATAAATAAAATAAAAAAATAAAAAAATAATCAAATATTTTGCCCCATACAATGTATTTTTGGCTATTACTACAAATACAATATACCCCAGTGACCTAAGACTGGTTTTGTGGTCCAGGGTCACATTTGATTATTAGCGCACCAATTTGATTAAACAAACAATATTTCTGAACGCTTTTGTATTTGGTTTGTTTCTCAGTTGCTCGATGGCAGCACTAAAGCTGCATGAAATCTGCAAATGTGTTTCAAACATGATCATGCTCTCCAGCGTGATTGAGATTACCCAAATAGCATCTTGAGCTGTAATCGAAAAAGAGCCTCTGCCCATCTGTACAAAGTAGTTCACATGATCGGTGTCACAAATGTTATTATTTGGTTAGTGACCTAAAAATGTTGAAAAAAATTAAGAAATATTTCTTGCCCATTCTGTACTTTCAAGTTAAAGCTACATTCTCCTATTTGTATATTTTATGCATTTTTATGAATTTATGCTTTAAACATTTTAAAATTAGATGTCTTGAGCCCACATAGGCATGATAAAGGCAACTGTAAACTGTAAAGCCCTTCAGACTCTGAAAAACAAGACTCATATCTTTGATCCTGTGGAGCCAGCCTTCATGTGCGGTTACATGAAGTAAAATGGCACATAAAAGAAAGGTTTAAAATGGCACATGGCTTCAGAGCTTTTCACCCCCCACCACACACAGTTCAAACTCACAGAGGACATGTGTATTAATAGAACAGGCAGCTCAATAAACCTCAATTTAACAATAGAGCTTACTTAAAATTTGATGATTAGATTAGGGCTTTTATCACATCAGTCACAATATGGCCTCTTCATATATTCATACATCAAACGGTTTCTTAATAACGATAAAAGCCGCAAGGCAACAAAGAGTATTTGTAGACCGTTACCAAACAGAGACATGCTACACTTTTTTTAGATCCCCGTTTATACCTTTTATACAAAGTTCTACAAGACTTGTTCTCTCCTAACGGCACGATTTTCCACCAATATCCCTCGGCCTCATCTTTTATATAATCTGGTCAAAGCCTTACATGCAGTTGCATCATGCATTACATCATCAGGCATCAATAGGGGGTCTTGCGTTCAGCATTATGTTGCATTAGATGGAGCCATAAGCGCTGCCAAGAAAATCTCATTAAGGTGGCGGTGGAAACTACCTCATTACACGAATCTGACATCACTTTTGCGGTTGCCTCTACAAAAGGGTGAAGCAGGGTTTTGGTTATAGAGATGGCTCTTGCGTAGCTGTATCCAAAAACTCTCAGTAAAAGCTTCGTTTTGAAGCGTTCTACTCCAACGGAGCAGAAGATCTCTTCTTAAGAGTGATTCACATTCTTGTGATAATTCATCATTGCATTTATGAGAAATTATTTTATGACTTTACATACTGTACATATTATATTTTTGCATGATATCCAACTACTTTACCAGTTGTGTATGTTTAGTGCTGGTTATATGTACATACAGAAGATGATGGGCTCCCCCTGCTGAGTCTTAGTTAATCTTTATCATCTACCTACAGTAAACATCTCAGAAGGAGCCGCAGTTGACTTTGACTCACTGTGGGTATTAAACAGATCAAATATAACTTACTTTACTCAACTTAACACAAAAAGAGCTATAAGGCAGAATTAGGTTTTTTTTATTGTATGGAACTTACTGTAAAATCGCTTTTTTGAGAGTAAATTACTTTTAAGTGATTTTTTTTAAGCTTTATTTACTTTAAACCTGTTTTAAAATAATGTGATTATAATTAGTAATGCACTATATACAATAATTCAAATGTACGATTTTTAAGTTACAGTAATAGAGTGGTTACAGAAACACTTTACAATACAGGTGCACTAAAATGCATTAAATAATTCTTGATGAATGCAAGAACTTAATTTTAAACTTAATATTTTTTTAATGATAACAGCAACAAATTAACATTCTATATGATCAACAGATTTAGCAATCAATACATTGTAGCTTGTTAAATGTGTCATAATGTATTCATTGCCCAATAACATATTATACAGTATTAACTAATGATGCACATTCTTATGTTAATTACCACAATGATCAAAGCTATGTACTTGCAGCTTGCAGTTTTAGCTTTAATCATTAGCTAAATAGCTACATGCAAAGTTTTAATCATTATGTTGTGAGTTTACTTGGTAAGTAATATGTTATTGTGATTATGGTTTTGAACAAGTAAAGTCATAACATAAGGATGCCTTTGCAAACCATTAGCTAAAGATCTATTAAAGCAGACAACTGGAAGTTGAAATGCTTGGATTTAACCCATTGTTGTAATTAACGGATGAAATTACACTATTAGTCAGTTTTATGTTAGTGGGGAATTAATAGATTGACACATTTAACCATGTATTAATTACTTAATCTATAAATCACGTATGATGTTTATTTGTTGCTGATGCACCAGGCCAGCCATTAATAAATACTTCTTCATCGTAAGTTGTACTGTACAGTAACTCATAATTATCTGTACATTAGTTAAACATAATTTTTTGTATATTAGTGCACCCATATTGTAATGTATTACCTAAAAGTCACATTAATCTAAATCTAAATAATCTAAAATCTCCATAATAAAAAAAAAATTAAACAGACCATAAATTTTACTTTTATTTGGAGTAATTGTTTAATTTTCACATAAAAAATAAATAAATAAAATGTGTTCATATGTGTGAACTGAGAAATCCGATATAGACAAGCTTTTGCTGCCCCCTTGCGGTTAAATTGCGTCAGGAAGGGACTACTCCGAAATTAAGTTTGCCATCATTTATAATTTTTCATCGACTCTCTTCTACCTAACCGTTTTCGATTAATTAAATAACTTTATTATGGTTGGTTGATTAATCAATCTTTTGACATTAGTTGGTGTTAAATCTTTTGCTAGGGTTAAGTCCAAAATTTAATTAGAATATTAATTATGTTTTCAAATTTAGGTCTATTATTTGTGGTCATATCAGTTAAACCTGTTGCTGTAATTAAATTTATCATAAAAAATTATTTGGCTATTTTATGTATTTTTTATTTCTGCTGCAAATATTTCCATTCGGGGTGAGTGGCTGATCTGTTGCGTCTCTTGAACACTAGAGGGCGGCATGTTGACATTAACGCTCGTTTGACATGCTTTAACACATGGCTTTCAAAGCAGACAAAAACACTTTTCAAAATGTTGACTTATTGCCTACTGAAAGACTGAACGTACAATAACATGTTATGATAATCCCAACCATTTAAATGCACATCAGTAATTTCAGTTCGACTGTGTAATTGTTTTTTTTTCTCTGACCTTTTTTTCCCCCACAGAAGTTTTCTTGTGTAGTTTGTTTTTTAATTTTCTCATCAGAAAAGAAAACAATAGTGGTTATCAAGCTGATGGCTAAATACAAGCCACTTCCCGTCTTCTGGCCCAGTCTGAGCATTTTACGGTATGTTAACAGCTGCAGAGTGTTGGACGGGCCAAATTGGTCCACAAGCGAAACATTAGGTAAGCTCTTGGACATGTATTTTAGTGCTACACAAATCATGGTCAATGTGTGTGTGTGTGTGTGTGTGTGTTTAACATTTAATAATCCGCAAGGGTCAATCAAAAGTTATCAAATTCACACGGTGCACAATGTCCTCTTAATATAAATGTTTAGTTAAGCATGTTTTAAACTTCTTACTGCTGGCTGTTTCAAGTAATACCATATGAACACTTATGTCACCTACTAAACTGAAGCTGGGTATGTTGTCATTAACTAAACTTTCTAAATGAAGAGTCCTAGTTGTGGAAATAATTCAAATATTTACATAAATGAAAAGTAAATTAATTTATTTTAAAGTTTCGTATGTACCAAAACATAGCTTAAAAATAATTAAAAGCTGTAGAAAGGGTTTTATTTTTTTTTATTTGAAATGTTTTTTTAGGTACCCATTATTTTATTATTTGCTGTGATTACTCTTTGGCGTTAATAAATGTTCCTACGAGTGAATCATCCACAGCATTTAAAACAAAGCAGCTTGTAAACTTACACAGTATCTCAGCACAACATGATCATGTTCTCAGCATACATATATAAGCATTAAAGAGGTTTCCATTTCTGTCTGGTGACTTGCACTTGTGAACTTGTTTCAGCGTTGGCCAGTGCCTGTAATGTGATCTGGTAATACTTCAGGTTTAAACAATCTCTAATTGCCGACTAATAGTCCTGATCCCATTATACTCTTAGAAAAGCACAGGTGTGCTTCAGTAGAGATGGCTTCAGGGCTCAGCAGGTCACTAAATTAACATTCTGAGTGGCTTTTAATGGAAGCAGATGTTAGAGGTAAAGAGTGACAGCAATTTCTGTAGGAAGCCAAGCACTTGACAGAATCACCTCAGATACTGTATACCAAATACCGGCCTTTACTTAAACCCTGCACCAACAGAGCATTTTTAAAGATAAATAGCGCATATTATTTGTATTAAAAAAAAAAAAAAAATCAGATGCTTGCAAAAACCAGCAAGACGTTTAAATAAAATGCTAGAAATTAATGAAAATGAAAACCAACTGCTGACATTTTCAACAACAAACTGTGCATATAGAAATGTTTTTCATAAGAACAATCCTGATTTCTCTCCTCCTCCTCTTTTAAGCTTTTCAAATCTTGGCTTGGGCACATCTTCTAAGCCTGGCATTATTCGTTATAGACGGATGCCACAGTACCACTGTATAATGCCACGGTATCCCCCACCTCACTGGCACTCCACTGATAACACACACACAAGACCGCTGTGGACCTTGGATTGCTGGCTTGTTGGTATTTTCTTTTCTTTTTTTTACTTTCACAGGCCCAAAACCTTCTAATCCAGTTCTTACAGTTCCCAAGCCACAAGCCAACAGCTTTATTCCAATATCCACTTCATAAATCACTCTTACGGTTTACACAATCACACAAAGAAATAAAAATGCAGTTGTAATATCCATTAATTATTTGTAAATAAATCTGCAATAAATAAAATATACACATAATTACAGAGAACAAAAAAGTACAATAAATCAGACTGGTATTGTGATACTAAAACACAACTCCCTACACGGTTCTGTCGTCTCTGAAATATTAAGTGCACAATAATCATAAATAGCTGTAACGTGTCAGAACTTCAATGAAAAATCCAGAATCTGCATTGTTTGTATGATTAAACCGAATGGCCGACAACACTCAACGTGCTTTGTTACTGTATCAATGAGAGCCTGGCTGGAATTCATGAGAGTAAGACTTTTAGGACCACTCCGAGTCCAACTGTTGACACGATCCTACTTTCAAAAAAGAAAGGAGGTAAAAATAAGGTTGACATTGAACAATGCAATTGTTTAGGCAAAAACTAAACAGTAGTTTGAAACCCTAACATGAAGGACTGCTGCCAAACCAAACTAACTAAACCTCCTGAGCTACTACAATAGTCCCAATCTCAAACACAAAGGCTTCTGGGATCTGTCATATAAACAGTCACCAGACATCCTGAACTGTTAAAAAAAGGTAAAACGCGGTATACAACTTTGTTACTGATGAGAAACGATTAGATGTAATCATAATGTACACAAAACAAATGAAGACAATTATTGCATGACTCGGTCAGTCTTGCACCTGTAGATATGGCAAAACTTTCCTCTTATTATTTTTAATTCTCTAATTGTTTTCTTATTGGATATTTTAAATCTGATTTAAAATATTAAATGATCATTTATTTAAAAAAATCAGTAATATTATTAGTTAAAACAGCATAAATTCTGACACTACAATATATGAAACATTATAGCATAATATTTATTGTACATTCCTTTCTCCATACCTTGATTAAAAAAAAAAAAACATCAAATTTTAATTCAACCTTTCAGCTGACTTTCAGTTGAACTATGATGTAAGTCAGGCAATGCACTAAAATACATAAACAGTTTATAGTGCTCTCTCTCAATAAAGGGAAATGGAGGCCAATTATTACACCCAGTCCTGTGTCTCTGAAAAAAAGGGGGGGGGAAAAAGAAGCAGGAGTTTATTCATTTTGTGAGGAAGAGGTGTGTTATGTGTGTGACTGGATGTAATATGCTGGCTCTCAGTACAGCTATAGTTCTGCAGTGCTTGTTGCCCAGATTTCATGACTTGTTTATCCACCTTTGGAAGGAAAAAGCTGGACTGGAATCACAGAGCGTACTGGTTTCCTTTATAAATGTCACAAAAGCGATTAAGATGCCAAATATATTGAGGTCTGGTTGCTATTTGGAGCCAGAATGAAATATCGTAATTTTGATGTATGATGACTTGTGATTAGTTTGGATTTATTTTATTCAGTAAGTGAAATTTTAAGGGTTCTCTTTTCAGAAGGTGAGGAAAGGATGAAAAACACATAGACCTACTGTATGATATTAAATAAGTTAATATCAAAAGTAGCGCATCAAGTATGAATTATACAATCAAACAAAACATGGTTTTGTATTCCACTGCAACCCTTTTTTATTGGTTCTGTACATATACATGCACCATAAGTAGGTCTTGAAATGTTGTGCTTGTGTGTCTAGCCTAACCTTTTAATTTTTATTTTAATTCTACTGTTTGCATCTGCTGTTTTTCATGAGTGCAACATAACACAAAATAAACATAAAAAAGACATTTCTTTTTCAGTAATGAACAATGTGGCTTTGCCTTTGAATATTTTGTGTGGTATCCTTTTTTTTTTTTTTTTTTTAAGTAAAAACACATTCTGTGTGATTGTCGCACTACGCTTGTCACTTATAAATCAAACATGTGTTTTCTAAAAGTAGCTATTTTCCATTCGGAGAAACAAAAGAACACTACAAATATATGTGTTCTTGGAAGACATTATATGATTTCTTATTGGGAGTCAATAAATGTTTATGGGAACTATTAAAGGCTAATTTAACATCAGTAGATAATGACTGCACACTTGGGTGATGTCCTGAGATCATACTGACATTTTCCACCATTACGGTCAAGGATTGAGACTAGCGGACCTAATTTAGACCTTAAAATATGGCTTCCACCCAGAGTGTCCGAAACACCTAATATCTTCCACTGTCTTCTCTTGGGAAGCACCGTGCAGGGCGTTTCGTATGACCTCAGCGGTTCAACGACATGATGTCACTCGGTTGGATTTAAAACACAATGCATTTCAGTGTTTAGATGTTGCCTTTCCCATGAGCATCCTTATTATACACAATATTAATCGACTGAGGAACAGACTGATGCTAAACAGCCGTAATCAAATCCACTGCGACAGGCAGCACAGCTCACTATACATTTGTAATGCCATAGAGCTGATTGATTAAAAATGTCTTTTTGTTCTCTACTAGAATTGTTAACTATAGACTCATTAAACATCCCATGAGTGATTGTTAAACAGATTTCCTGATGCTCTATTTATAGCGGCAGCACCACATAAAGCCATTTTTCCCACAAGTTCTCTCTCACAGCCACACTGTAAAGGTCTCCGAACACCCCCTACACAGATCTCTGCGGATGAAAACTCAGACGCTCACAGCACTAATCACTAAGTGACCATTCCCAGCAGCCGAAGGAGGGGGTCAAGCACAGGGCAAATGGGCATGGGAAAAATGCAACAATTATATCATTTCCTGCTCTGCCTCTACTATGAAAAAATGAAGCGCGTTTACTGCTGGGTGGAGCCATTGAGTTGAGTGAGACTGCTGTGTGTGAGGCTTGTGATGGTTATGTTGAAAGTTTGTCATTTTGAGCTCTTCCTCCGAACAGCAGAAATGAAATTCTGCTGAAGGAGTCTCAACTCAGCTACTATTTATTTAGAACACATTTTTGTTATTTTTTTATTCTAATTACTTTTGTTTATCTTTTAACTCTAGTTAAACTCTAAACCAATGAAAAGTAATAAAGTTAAAGTAATCAGAATTTGATTTAATCATGTGTAAATTAAAAATAAATAAATATACATACATACTATAAAAACATTATTTATGTATTTTAGAATTTAATAGAATCATTAAACATTATTAATATCATCATCGAACTTGCAATACATATGTAAAATTAATACATATTTATATTAATTATGTGTTTTCTTTTTTAATAATTATTTGGTCAAGCAGCATATTGTTTTAAACTTCAAATTTTTTAAAACTTCAAAATGTATAATTAAAAATCTTGATGAAATTTTGTTGCAAACAACATAGCATAGCTGGGTCTGTATTGTCTGGAATATGTTTTGTTCCAACACACCTGCCTATGATTTTCAAGACTTTCATTAGCTGCTTCAGGTGTGTTTGATTAGAGTTGGACCTAAACTCTGCAGGAAGGTAGATCTCAGGAACAAGCCTGGTTTCAACAATTAAAGTACTTAATGGGAAAGGTCTGTGGAATGTTTGTATAATGAACTCTTGAAAAGGGTGTAATTGGTGTCAGGTGTTTTCAGTCAGTTCAGGTGTTGCACACCACCATTAACAAAATGGCACAATATTAATTACCTGCTGTTCAAAAAAAATATCAAAATTATTTCAAAGGAGGTAAGAAGACATTTTGGTTTGGGCCTTCATCGGTCTGCTGGTGTATATCTCATCAGAAGCAAAGACTTTGAAAGGTCAGTGAGTGAGTATGTATTAAAATCATAGAACAAATCACAGAAATACACAAGCCTTAACTACTGCATATGTAAACTCAATCCAATCGGAATTGATCCAACAACTTCTCAGCAGATCAGTTTACCATAGGAAGTTTCCAGTCACTAATACAAAAAGATGATTGTTGAAACTGATCTGAGCAACAAGATGGAACTGTAATATTGTGGGTTTTCATGTCTATCAGTGTGGTTCATTGAATTATATGGTTTTAATTATTTCTAATCAGATGAAGATAAAGCTTTTTTAAAAATCTGAAAAAATAAAAGTAGAAATCCCCACAATTGTATGTGTGTGTATGTATATATATATATACACTCACCTAAAGGATTATTAGGAACACCTGTTCAATTTCTCATTATTGTAATTATGTAATCAACCAATTACATGGCAGTTGCTTCAATGCATTTAGGGGTGTGGTCCTGGTCAAGACAATCTCTTGAACTCCAAACTGAATGTCAGAATGGCAAAGAAAGGTGATTTAAGCAGTTTTGAACATGGCACGGTTGTTGGTGCCAGACGGGCCAGTCTGAGTATTTCACAATCTGCTCAGTTACTGGCATTTTCATGCACAACCATTTCTAAGGTTTACAAAGAATGGTGTGAAAAGGGAAAAACATCCAGTATGCGGCAGTCCTGTGGGCGAATATGCCTTGTTGAAGCTAGAGGTCAGAGGAGAATGGGCCGACTGATTCAAGTTCATAGAAGAGAATCTGATTTTGACTGAAATAACCACTCATTACGCAGTATGCAGCAAAGCATTTGTGAAGTCACAACACGCAACCTTGAGGCGGATGGGCTACAACAGCAGAAGACCCCACCGGGTACCACTCATCTCCACTACAAATAGAAAAAAAGAGGCTACAATTTGCATGAGCTCACCAAAATTGCACAGTTGAATACTGGAAAAATGTTGCCTGGTCTGATGAGTCTCGATTTCTGTTGAGATATTCATATGGTGGAGTCAGAATTTGGCGTAAACAGAATGAGAACATAGATCCATCATGCCTTGTTACCACTGGGCAGGCTGGTGGTGGTGCTGTAATGGTGTGAGGGATGTTTTCTTGGCACACTTTAGTCCCCTTAGTGCCAATTGGGCATCGTTTAAATGCCCTGGGCTACCTGAGAATTGTTTCTGACCCATGTCTATCCCTTTATGACCACCATGTACCCATCCTCTGATGGCTACTTCCAGCAGGATAATGCACCATGTCACAAAGCTCAAATCATTTCAAATTGGTTTCTTGAACATGACAATGAGTTCACTGTACTAAAATGGCCCTCACAGTAACCAGATCTCAACCCAACAGAGCATCTTTGGGATGTGGTGGAACGGGAGCTTCGTGCCCTTGATGTGCATCCCACAAATCTCCATCAACTGCAAGATGCAATCCTATCAATATGAGTCCAACATTTCTAAAGAATTTTTTTCAGCACCTTGTTGAATCAATGCCACGTAGAATAAGGCAGTTCTAAAGGTGAAAGGGGGTCAAACACCGTATGGTGTTCCTAATAATCCTTTAGGTGAGTGTATTCTGATGGGTGTGGAACAACATTAGTGGAATTTGTATTCTTGAGTGAACTATCCCAGAGGTTTACTCACCTGTTTATTAATAAAGCTTCTACATGAATTTACCAAATGTGTGTTGACTTAAACTAGACCACATTCATGGGTCCAGCAGTGGCAGATCATCATCTCTGTATAATTATATAAACACTGGTCAGTCAGCTTTACCAGACTCTTATCATCATTAACTTTAACTTCTGGTTCCAACCTGATTTCACAGCAATTCGTGCTTATTTTACGAGATGGCTAATTCGTACAACCTGACTCATATGAATTCATACGATTTCTTCTAAATCATAAGTATTTTACGAGTTGCCAGTTCATATGAATTATTTTCGAATGGCCTACACCTAACCCCGCCCCTAAAGCTACATGTCACTGGGTTTTAGACCAATCATACAAAATTGTTTAAGTGGTTTTGCTGGTTTTGCTCTCGCGGTACGTACAAATTTGTACGAATAAGCACAAATTTGGCACCTGAATTGGTGAATTGGTCCTGAGACTGTGTTGTCTGGTTCACAAGGGACAATGACATTTAATCAGAGTAACTTTTGGTGTCCCATAAGGTACTAGGCCCAACATTGTTTGTACTTTATATATAAATATATATAAAGGACAATTATAAAAAAAGTAATTGCTGATGAAATTAATTATACTGTTCAGGGGAAATTCTGTTCAGGGCTGACAAACATAGTTCATAATATTTAGTATTCGGCAAAGTAATGCAAAAGCTCTAATTAGGGACAATAATTAAGACACAGAAAGTACAGTATGTATGGGACTACATTTCTGGGTACTACAGTTTATTAGAAATTACGCTTATATGAGTTGCTCTGTGAAATTACAGAATTACAACTGGAGTGACTATTGCTTGAGTGAAGATCTTAAGTCATCTTTTAAGTCAGATGTTACCATCTATGCCACACAGCATTACTAGCAAGATTATGAACAAATTCAAACAAGTACTCACACACTTACTGTGTGAAATTAGAAGCTCAGGAAACCTGGGGCAAGAATTTACACAGCGACCTCCATTGGAAGTTATTCTATTCCAACTGTAAGGAAGAATAAAAACATTTTTGTACAATTTCCGCCTAGCCAAATTTCCACTCAATTTTCAAGTCTCCCTATACCCATC
>JAUCNO010000943.1:2455099-2471496 GCA_032353835.1 Enteromius viviparus | reverse complement strand
TATATATATATATATATATATATATGTGTGTGTGTGTGTGTGTGTGTGTAAATACAGAACACATATACATTATGCAAAATATATATATATATATATATATATAGGCTATATATTTATATATATATTTCGCACAAATATTATAAAAAAAAATATATTAAATTAATATTAACCTCTTTATATCCTTACCATACAAAGTTTTTAAAAAGCCATGCATAATTGTGCAGCCCACCAGTAATGCTATGGCATTCAGCTGTGGGATGTACGGCCATCTCTGTGACCTCCAGCGCTATGCATGTGAATGCCCCATCAAATTGTCTCTTACTATAATATTACGCTCATCACATCTTAATGTATTTGTTTTTCCACAGAATCTGGTATCTGTCGGGAGAAAAGTGCTTTCGAATTATTGCTGAGTGTACTGCTGTATGTTCCAAAAATGTATTTAAAATGCCATGGGAAAAGTGTCTTAGACCAGATATTTTTTCTTTCATCAATTTCTGGGCAATACACAACAGTAAATGGATGAAGGGCAAGTATGCATACAATTTCTGTAGCTCATCAGCTGCTGTGAGGTGCACTAGTATGACGCCAGCTTGTTTTGGTTAGTACCTGTGTAAATCTGGGACCTCCGCCAGCGCCTCATGTTCCAGCGTTTTCCTCCCAGGCCAGCAGCTCATAAAGCTGTCAGTGCACTTGTATTCCTGGTCACCTTTGCCACGGTTTAAGTCAGCAAATTTCCTCCATTTTGCCTCACTCGCACTCTCTCAATCTTATACACACATGACCTCAGACATGACGTGCAATGTGGAGCTCATGACAGACAGGTTGCTTTACTGCTGTAAAAAAAAAAAAAAAAAAGAGATTGCAAATTACTTATAAATATTTGTATACTCATAAATATGAGTAATGAGCGGTTCATTTCAATCAACAAAAAATGACATCCAGCAACCGTTGCCTGAATCCCTTGTGTTCATCTCTGACATGCTTCTGAGGATGTCAACCTAATTATTCCCAAACAATGTAACAATCGTTTTATTGTCGGAATGACTCAACTGAGTGCATCTGCCACAGCAACTACAACGATATCGCTTTTAGATTTGTACCAGCCACATACTTGTTCAGCCGGGAATAATTAGACTTGTTTTGTAGTTTGTACTGTTTTAAATGTTTCCTTCAGTATGACTTCAATGCAGATAACTGGCTCGTGCGGTCTGTGTTTTTTATCCTTCTGAAATGATTTCCCAGGGGTCAACATCGTCACTGGGAGGAAAGGCGGTGTGAAGCAAATATCAAAACATGGGTTTTTCCATAAATAGACATATCAAAAAAAAAAGGATCAGGTCCACTCAACAGTGAATATAGCTATATGCTGCAAAACTATAAGTAGACCTATTATGTATTGCTGAAACATAAAGAAGTTATTTACTAAGATTTATTTTTCAGAGCATACTTGCAATGCACTATACTTGCTTTACCAGATTTATAAAAACCAACAATAGTCCTTGCTTTAAAATAATTGTGTGCATAGTTTTGTTTTCACAAGAGTGTTTGTGATGTTGTCCATTGTGTCAGACTAGCACTTTGCTTTCTATTATAAACACTTCCTATAAAAAACAGAAGCTCAGCTCAAGAAATGCATCCTGCTTTCATTTTTAAGTTCTACATTCTATAGTAAATAAGTAAGCTCACAAAAGGTCACAATGCTGGCAGTTTAGATCCCATGACACATCAACTACTATCTACTTCATTAGTATGTTAATTGTTTTGACCTCAAAATTGCCCATTAGAAAGATGATCAGGCCATTAGCAGATGTCAATAGTGCTTTATGTCATATAATTGTTATTACTGGTTGGCCTGCAATCTGCAAATCTGGATTTTACCAGTGGGATCATTTAAACAGTTCAGAGGCTACAAGTACTTTCTGCAAGCTCTTGCATAAGATACATCCTTACATTCCATATTTTTCCCAAATGCATGTTATAAATCTTTAACCTAAACATTTATAGCGACGCTTGGAGTGAACTAGAAATGAGCTCGGAAATTTATAGGGATGTTAGTTATACTGTTCCTTACAACTCCAAAAAAAAAAAAAAAAAAAAATAGCTCTTTTCCCAAGAAACACAGCGTATGAACCGAGGGTTTTTTGAGGCTCTGTGACGGAAGGAGAGACAGCCCTTGTCAGGGTTCCAGATTCTGATAGCACACAAGCATCTCTATTCACGGAACATTTCAGTGGAGTCATCTGTTTTACTGGAGATTGACTTTTTGTGTGTGTGTGTCAGAAGAAAAAAAGGACGTTTCAGTGTGATCCTAGCTGTAATGGGCTACCAAAACACATGTGTCTTTGTGTTAGCTGCCCAAATCACTTGATGAGACTGGAGGCTATTTTTTTGAGTGCACCAAAAATGTCAGATGCATTTTTACATGCTTCTGACATTTTGAAACGTCAGGAAAAGTGCCTTTTACATGGTTCTATTATCATTTAAAGTGAAATAAAGCACATATGACATAGTATAAAATTGACACATATTCATATGTTAAGTTACTCAAAGGTTTAGCTTATCTTGAGATATTGAATGCATGCAAACACAGGCATTTTTTTCTTTAATCCTAACTAAATTAGTTTTCAACTGACTTGTGATTTAAATAAATAAATAAATAAAAATAATTGTAATTTGTTTTATTAAAATTAGTTTAGTTCATGATCTAACTCTTTAGGGTTCTGTAATCAATGTCAAAAGCAAACGTCTTAATAATTTTACAGACCCCAATGTTGTATTTTGTGTCATTTTCTCAATAATACATTTATTTTAACTTGGGAATTATATAGAAGTTTCTAGTTTAACAGCAACAGTGCTGGTTATTGTGTCATTCACAGGATAGTTTATTAGCCAGTGTCTCAGGGAAATGTCACCTCTCGCAAAAACAATCCAACCCTTTGTAAATTTATTTTCTTTCATCCGGAATGGATAGCATTTTAAAGACATAACCATAAAATATCTGCCTTGTTTTATTATATACAGATTATTATCTTTTTTTTTTTCCACAGACACCCACTGGAGGTCCCCAGACCTGGGGTTTACCCCCAGAAGAACACTTCTATCTAGCAACTTGCACATTTTTTATAGTTTCATTAATTAGATCATGACATTTATAGTGCTTTCAGAATTCAGACTCCCTTCACTTTTTAAAAAATGTTATGTTTACTCAGTCCTCAGCTGAAGAACATTCAGAAGCAATTACAGCTATTTGTCTTTTTGGTTGTTACACAAAAGCTTTGCACGTTTGTATTTTTGCCATTCTTCTTTGCATATCATCTCAAGCTTGGTTAGGTTGGATGGGGACTAACTGACGACAGCCATTCAGGTCTCCGCAGATATTCTTGACAGGGCTAGAGTCAGAGCTCTGAGTAGTCCCAAAGCCAATCTTGTGTTGCCTTGGCTGTGTGCTTAGGGTCATTGTCATGATGGAAGTCGAACCTTCAGCCCAGTCTGAGGTCCTGGGCACAAGTGGAACAGGTTTACATAGAAGATATATGTACATTTCTTCGTTCAGATTTCCCTCAACTCTGACCAGTCTCCCAGTCCCTGCCACTGAAAAACAGCCTGCCAGCAAGAGGCTTCTACCAGCACACTTTACTTTTGGGATGGTACTCTGCAGGCGATGAGCAGAGCTGCTTTCCTTCAAATATGAGGCTTAGAATTGTGGTTAATTAGACCAGAAAATTTAGTTTCTCAGAGTTTTAGGTGCTGTTTTGCAAATTCCAAGTGCGTTTTCAGGATTGAGTTTGGCCACATTGCCATAAAGCCCAGATTGACAGGAGTGTTGCAGTGATGTTTGTCCTTCTGCAGGTTTCTCTAGAGTGTCCACCAGGCTCTTGGTCAACATTCTAGACAAGACTCTTCTACATTATTGCTCAGTTTGGCTGGTGATGAACTCTAGGACTCCTGATAGCGCAAAACTTCTTACATTAAGGTAAAAACGGAACCTTCAGTGCAGCAGTAATGGTAAACTTCATGGCTTGGTTTTCATTCTGATATGCATTATAAGCTGTAAGGCCTTTTATATGTTTGCCTTTCCATATAATGTCTAATAAAGTAAATTTACCACAGGTGTAAAATTCAGGCAAGAATGTAGAAACATCTCAACAAAGGTCAAGAGAAATGGGAGGCACCTGAGCTAAATTTCAAGTCTTGTTGCAAAGGATCTGAAGATTTATGTAAATATGATATTTAAGGTTTTTTTTATTTTTTATAAATTTACAGACATTTCTAAAATTCTGTTGTCACTTTTTCGTATAAATTGGAAAAAAGTGAAGAGGGTCTGAATACATTCTGAATGCACTGCATGTCTATTAAAACAAAAATACCAGAGTGTCAGTCTAGTGTTATTGCAGCAGTTTAAATAAGCTTTTTGCCTTTTTTTAATGTTTTACTTTGTGTTAGAGGATGGAGTAATTACAGGTAGCACACAAACTGTTCCAGTTCCTCACTGGCATCTTTGCACCTGATATCCTTTCTGACCACTAACCTCTTCACAAAGGTTATTGAGGCCGTGCCATGACCCCAAACCTTTTCAAATCGTTGAAGCGGCCCATCAAAAGCAAACTCACTAATCAACCCCGATACAGCCTCTTCATAACTCATTAGAGAGGTCGTTGGGAATTCCCTTAATGAGTTTTAAATCCTGTTGTGTGGCCACGTAGCTAAAGAGTGAGATGAGGACTGAATAGCCTGAGCGGAGGACTGGAGTGATGGAAGGTGTGAGTGAAGTGGAGAGCACTGAGGTAAAGAATAGGATTACACAGAGTGACAGCTGGAATCACATCACTGAAGTTAACTAGACGAGAGGAGCTTGGCAAGGTAGCTCGGCTAGTGAGACAGCGAGGAGTTGCTGTAGTTAACACTTCTGTCAGGTCACTGCTCATGGAGACACTCTGTGGTAAATGACTGCAGGCTGTGTATATGGTATAGGAGTTAGAAAGTGTTAAAATATGAACTGCTGACAGTAAGGTCTGTTATTAAGGTTATAAAAAATCTGAAGGAGAGAAAAAGGATAGATGCCTACATAATGTTGCCAATAATAATGATTGAACAGAAGGATATTAGCAAAATATGTACTGTATAGTCCACAAAAGTATTTTGACACTTACATGTCACTATGTCATTGCGTTAAAATCAAACCAAATGGCAATTTATTTAAAGAAAGACAACATAAGCAAAACAAGTTAGGGTTAGGTCTTAAATTAATAAACAATATATATGCAATAAAAAAAAAATAAAAAGCTATGTTTTTACATTTTTTTGTTTGTTTTTGGTAGTTTTATTTGTGTCTGAAGAAATATTTAAAGACCAGTAAATATCTAAAATATATAATATATAAATAAATATATAAAAAAAGACCAGGTAATATATTTAAAATATATTTATTTTTATTTAAATATATTAAATATATTTATTATTATTTTATTATTATTTCATTAATTCAAATCTATTAACATATTGACTGAAAGATAACTCAATATTTATTTTTCACTAGGGTATGCATAGAAAAAACTAAATTCAAAATATAGTTAAATTAAATAAATCAAAATAAATGATTGCCTTTTAAGACGGCGTGTCCTGTTTGGGTGTTCAGTGCAATCATTTAACCATTGTATTTCCTCATTCAGCAAACCACACCTGGGGAAACGACCTGATGTTGTCACTTCTTCTCTGTGGCCAACACTGCTGCAACATCCTTTTGACCAAACATCAAACGTGTGAACAATTATTTTAAATAAATAGTAAATATTTTGATTTAATCAATAGAGATTTTTTATTGATAATTAAATATATGTGGAGCTAATCAAATATATATGTTTAATTAAGTTAAATGAAGGAAAGCTTTGCTTTAGTCTTTATCTTTAGTGTCATTTTCGCAAAACACCTAGACTTTTAAGAATTCTCAGATTCATCAGTTTTGTTGAGGCATAGATATCACAAACGCTAAGCTGCAGTTAATTTAGTCAAACATTTGGTAACCGCTCTGTCTTCTTTTTTTTTATTTAAAATTTAAACCATAAGCTCAAAACCAAATAAACTATTCATTTGACCTTGGCATTGTATATTCATCATTTGTCAAAAATAATGCCCTTACTTTTAAACAGGAAGACCTGTTAATATTATATTGCACCTGACAAGGTGAAAGTAAATTCTAATAACAAATTAAATAAAAATTTAAAATAAACTAAATTAAAAAAAAACTAATACAAAAAATAACTTCTTCACTGAGGTTTTATCTTCATTCACTTGATATTTGAAGCTTTGTGTGCTGCTAACTGTGGAGCTTGTGAGCGCTAGTCACAAGATGCGGAAGTATAAACAAGGATTTGCAACCGTTCTGAGAAACAGCGGCCTTCAGGTGCAGTACACACCCCTGAACAGTACAGGTTTTGACAAACTCTTTACATTTATTTTATTATTATTATTATTTTTTATCACGGATATCATACAAAGGTGTATTCTACGACCTTTGAGAATATAGATTTGTGATTTATTGTTCATGGGAGATTTGAGATTTGGTAAAACTTCTGTTCTGTCTGGGTCTCATTGTGTCATACACTGTGCACAATAATACCTTTGTGTTCATGTTTGAGTATACAACAGGGTGTTTGTATGTTTGTTTATTTTCTTGTTTTAGTAGTTTATTATCTAATTTAAGTGCCTACTTGGAAATTCCCTGTTGCATTCCCTGAAATGGAGATTCTACATTCTACTATATACACACACTCACAATTAGGTTTCATGATGATTGATGCAAGAACAAAATTGTTAATGCCTTCACCTTTTGTTGAATTCTGACATTTGAAAGTAAAAATATGTCATTTAAGTTTATCTTTAAGTAGTTTTAACATACAAGTGGTTGCGGAAATCCAAAATTTTGCATAAAAAATGAGAAACGCTGTTTTCCATACCACGTAAACGCAGTGTGAACATTGCAGGCAATTTTGTTTGGTTCATTACAAGAATTTATATGAGATTAGAATTTGCCCAGCCTCTTGCATACTAAATAAAAATTATAGTAGACCTACTAGACTTCCATGATTAACAGTTTCAGGAAGAGGTGCCTGAAGTGTCACTGGTTCCTCCTTAAAAAAAAGAAATAAATAATAATAATAATAATAATATGGCAGATGGCATCTTACATCTCACAACTGTGACTGTATTTCTCTCAATTTTGACTTTTTATTTAACAAAAATGTTTATTATTTATTTTAATCTTTCTCACAATTACCTTTTTAATTGTATTATCTGTTCTGGGACTTCCATAGATGAAAAATTTGATGTTTGTGTGATGTGCATTGGCAGAGAATAAAACATTTAATGGTAACCCAAGCCAGTTTGCCACTTCTGTCGTAATAATGGCATACAGTTGAGAGAACGGGAGTCGCAGCACACCCACTTTTGTTTAGCATGTTCATTTCCCACGAGCTGCTCTTGATGTCAAAGTTGAAAAAATGCCACTGATGGTGCCAGCTCCTTCCAAACCGCATTGGCGCTTGTGAACAAGCTTATTTTTTATTCCGCGTTGTTATTATTTCCTGTTTTGTTTAATCAGGCACTCCCTATTTCTGACTATTTCCCCCCACTACTATTGATATTATTGATTGTCTCTACCATAACATACGTCTCAAACAGGGATGAAAGTTCCTGCAGGCAAGATTAAAAGGATCGCTTGATTTGACGTGCTGGAGAAACACCTATGAAACAAAGAATTTATGATGGCTGCTTCCTCCTTGTTACTTTCATCTCACAAAAGAAAACATCAGTAATAGTTTCCCTTTCCGACCACTCGGTGACTATTCACCCGGGCTCCTGGACTGATGTGGACTTTCCAGACACAAAAGACACTCCTGGCGTGCAGTCAAGGCGCCTCCCTCCATGCAGAGTTTTCATAGCCATAATTGTTACTTAAAATATGCTTTCTCTGAGTGAAGGGAAATGGCTCAACTATTACTGTCAGTGTTTTTCTTTTGATGTGTTTCATTGCTGTAAATCAGGGGGTGGTTTCACATTCCATCCTTGTGTTTTTAGACAGGAAATGTAACAGACAAGAGAAGAGCTGTTGTGTAAACACGTTATTTACCTTGTAATTTATGGAAACATGCTTTTGTTTTTCATGCATTTCTGTTTGCATCTAAATACTATACCCTTGAGATGCCGATCAACATTGCAATATATTTACCTTATGAATTCATGACTATTAAAAGTAGGTTTGTTGCTTACGACGTTTTGGGCTCTGTCATATTTTATTTGAAGGAAATTCTAAGTATGGATACTAAAAAGTAACAATAAAAATGACTAAAAATGTTGTTTTAAGCTTATTGTTCATGACAAAAGTTATCACCGTTTTCCACAACATTTTAAGCAGCACACCTGTTTTCAACATTGATAAATCAAATCAAAAGTTTTTGATTTGCAGTGGCATAAATCAAAGTTTCCTGAACAGCATATCAGCATTTAAGAATATTTTCCTGAAAGATCAGGTGACACTGAATGAAGTTATGGCTGCTGATTACTTTTTCATAAATAATTGCATGAAAAAAACAATTAAATATTAAAAAATATATATTTTTAATTGTAATAATATCTAACAGTATTATTGCCTTTACTGTATTTTTTATCATAAAGACAGAAAAAAAAAAAAAAAAAAACTTTTGAAAAAAAAGATTCAGATCATATTTCACCCTTCAAAGATATCCTCCATGACTATATAGGCCTTTCCTTCCCAAACCAATGTACTAAATCAAAAATGTCTTTTTTGCCATGGGCGTGCGTGCTGCGTATAACTCTATTAGCCACCAGTCGTGACAGTGTCTCTCATACGGGAAGAAGAATAACATGAAGAATTTTTTTTCCGCTATCACGCATGGCCATGAAAACCACCGCTCCAGGGCTCTGTCCCAATCTAAACACATTTTGTCATAACTGAAAGCCTCTACCTTTTTCTGCAGATACATAGTGTAGCGTTTCCAAACTGCGGCTGAATGCTCTGTCAACATTGTCTGTTATAACAAGAGACTACGGTGGGAGGTTAGGGAGCTGTGTACTCAGGCAGGGCTCAGTTTCCCCCTCACTAAAGGCTCTGGCCGTGAGTGATGAGTACCAAGTCAGACATACCAGACGCTTCATCTTTGATTTGTTGTCCCAGCAACCTGGCACCTCCAAGCCAACACACCAGACTCCTTTTTTGATCCCCACCGCCAACAAAAACCATAATCATTCGACAAGCTGCTGTTCCCAACATTCCCTAAAACCTCCCATTATACACCCTCTCTGCTGTGCCAGCTATCGGAAATCTAGAGATTTCCATTTTTACTACTTCTTTTGGAGAAATCAAAGAATCCCCAAAGAATTTCATCATGGAAATGTAAAGGAAGCAAAAATGAGGAATGCAATTGCATGCACAACAGACTACAGAATGAATACGTGACCTTTTAAAGAGAATTATGACCACCGGTATTGAAGATCTGTGTTATAGCCTATATATACAAACATCTGTGTGCATGTATTAAACTTCAGAGCGTATGCTACAATTGCGCCTCTATCAGCAACAGGACATGGGTTTCGTGTAGCTCAGTTGGTAGTGCATTTTGTTAAACAATGATATGTGATCATGCAATCATGGATTCAATCCCAGAGATTGCACATGCTCACAGTTGAACATTTTTCAAACAAAACTGAAAAAGTGGTTCAAACAAAAGCAGGTATGTGAACACTGATGGTTACACACAGTCTCAGCTGCTTATTTAATTTGGTTTTATATTATTATTATATATATTTTTTTGCCTAACCAGGGACTGGGGCTGGAAATTAGCCTTTGGCTAGAAGCCTATATGTAGAGCATCGGCTGCATGAAATTGTAGCAATGTTGTACTCCATCGTGACATTTTCTTCAAAATGCTCGGTCATCTAACTGTTCTGTTTTCAATCATTAACCAGTTCTCTTTTTACAGAGAATGCTGACAGGAAGGTTTCCTTGTCTTAGAAGTCAAAAGGTAGGTTCAAAGGAGTGCAGTGTATTTGCAAAATCTCTCTAATCTCTTTTATGATCTTTTTCAAATAAGCCAAATTAACTTAAAAGTGTCTGAAGCCAATTCGTCTGATTAATTTCATGAATGATATTTTAACAATTGTTTCACTTTGTGTCATGTGTTCAATTTTTTTTTTTTCCAGCAACAACAGTCAACTTTGCATCCATCTACTTCTGTTGTGCCTGAAGGCGTCATATTTTCTCATATCCGAGGCAAGTCAGTTGCACTTCTTAGTAGTAGGCCTACATATAGTAATGAACTTGCATGTGGTGTTATTTGAATGCAATGTTCTAAACCTCAGAGCATCTCAGGAAAAACATGCTAATATGCACTTTTAAATATGTCCAATTTAGGTGTAAATATAGTACAAAAATGTAGCTTTTGTACCATGAAGATACCACCCCAGTGACAGCTTTGTTTCTTTTTTCTAAGAGTGTAGGGTACCCTTACTGTCAAACGGGCACTGAAGTGGCAATGAAAAAGATCCTCGCAGGATAAGATCCAAAAACAACAGGAGGCCAAGAACACGACCCTGAAATGATGCCCCAAGATCAGCTTAGTTTTCTAGACAAACAATTTGAGTGACTAGATCCAGCGTGCAGTTCTCTAAAAGACTGGCACAACCCTCATCATCTGACCAATTGTTTTGTTCAGCAAAAGTGTTTAGTCATAATGGGTGTGCATTCTGAAGCGAAGTGTCAGAACTTTCACATTTTATAACAATACCTTCCATTTCCATATTACTCACCCTCTTGTTTTTGGTTTCTACCACCCATTACGTTGGCGTCAAAATGGAGGCTTATGTTATCAGAGAAGAGGCTTCATCTTATGTATCATTAAAAACCTGTAACCTAGGACATTCAATCATTTAGACATGTAGCATTATGCCAATATTCTACGCTTCTAAACCTCACACAAGCTATGGCTGTCCATGGCGCCACGTCACGGAGTGAAATTTCATTACTGTAGTGAAATGAGCTGGGTCAACAGAAGATGACTCCCGCTTCAATACGAGCATTCATTTTTTTTTTTTTTTGGTTTTTGAAATTGGCCAGGCAGTTCCAGACACAAACACATTTGTAGCTGGGCCTGATGACAGAAGTAGCTGTGGCTTCCAGCTGTGTGTTAACACAATAGCCTTAACACTTTGGCCGGATTCGGGATGGGTCCCTAGAGAACAGCTCTGCTTTTAAAAGGTAAGTAATATGTATCCAGAAAATCAGCCATAAAGGGGTCCCTTTTCCCTCCCACAAAAGCCGCCCTGGCCATTGTCAGTGGAGCACTAGTTTTCTTTGGCTCAGTCTGTGAGGTTTTCACTTAAAATGGAACACCTGACCCAGGATGACTGGTAATGTGACTCTAGTTTAAGCCTGGAACGCTGATATCATGGGTGTTTAACAGTTGTGCAGAGGTTGTGCAAAGGTTGTAGATTAGCTGCGCTTGTAGTAGCTTAAATCTGCCAATCATACTATTCTAAATGTACAATGAAGAAATGTATTTGAAGTAGTCATTGTACTTACATGAAACAAAATGTACAAACAATGTAATTAATTTATGGTACTTACAGTTTGTAATTATGTACATGCAATAAGCTGTTACACATAACAGTGTTACTACTTATGTAACCAAACGATTGTTACATATGTGTTGCAGACTTTATACATCGTAACTAAGCTACTTAAAATAAAGTGTATCAAGCTTGTGTACTTCATGTGTACCTATACTGTACACCTTATACAGCTTAGTTTCATTTAATACACCATAGCTTAAATGCATGTAATACCTTCCTAATTATATTAAAATGTCAGAATATCACACAGGCATAGGCTACTTAAAATTTATTGTATCAAGATTGTACCTATGTGTACAAGCAGCTATGTGACAGACTTGGCCTGTTATGTGTAACAGCAGCTGCCTGTTACATCTACATAATTCCAAACAAGTAGGCTGTTCCATAACTTAGTTACATGGGAAGTACTTTTTGTTTCATGCATGTACAACGGCTACTACTAAGTACTTATTTAGGCAATTACTCTGTATTATCACACCTTAAAGTGTCACCAAATGCTTTTTTAGCAAGGCCATATTTAATTAATATTAAAATAAATATATTAAAATGCAGGTTTTAACAGTTACTTTAAATTGTAATATTCCAAAATATTGCATTATTGACTGTATAGATAATAACTGTAAAGCAACTGAGAGGAATATAGGGAAAGACAGGAGACATTTGAAGGGCTATCTTAAGTGGCGATGGAGAGGAGGAGCTTCCAGGAAGATGGACATAAACCAAAGCAGTGCTGACAGCATTAACATGACCTGCCACAGCATCCCAGGCTTTTTTATTCTAAGGTTTATTCTAAGCTGAAACATCACACACACATACAAAATGACATACACTCTTACGTGTCCACTGTGCAAACGTATTCTCAGTAATGTTGAAAACTGCTCTAAACTTGACAGCGAAATGCTTCCTTTTCTGCACTTAAATTCTTAAGTCTTCTGTTCCCTTTGAGAGCTAAAATAAAGCCGTAATGCTTGAGCTGCAAAGAGCTCTCACTTCAAGCCAACGTCTCTAAATGTTACATATTTGTGGTTGCACTAGAAAACCACAATTTATAAAATTTGTTGAATTACTGAATGTTCAGTATTTGTCAACTTAGTTAAGTAAATCTCAGACTGCCAGTGACTTAAGACCAGATCGGAAGCCAGCAGAAGTGAAGTTATTTAATAGGCACAGTTAACAAAGTTTGTATCATAAGGTCAAATCTTCAACTTATTAGGATATTTATGCATTTCGGTGTCAGGAACAGTAACTTACAATGAACTGAACAATTTTGTTCCATTAAATCACATGCTTGTGAATAAAGTGTATTATGTTGCTTCATAACCCATGGTTGCTAGAGAAAATGTATGCTTTAATAGATATATAACTGCAAATGGTTTTGGAACAACATAACATGATGAGAGGCATGATGGGGAGTTAAAAAACAGTAAACCACATATATTATGTTATGCATAAATGCAGTTTTAAGAGACTTATTATTTCAAAACATCTTACAGGCCCAAGTGATCATTCATTAACAGACGTATCAAGGAAGACTTCAAAGTGATATGTATATATAATAAGCAATATGGAAAATCACATAATCACATATGAAAAACAGGAAGACTGAAGTCCCATAAATAAACTGCCTATGAAGCCAACCGGCATAATAACTTCACACATGATAATTCAGTTCCTCTTTTCTCATGATAGTGTAGCATTTTTTAAGGAATCTTTAGGAGCATTGCTGTAAACCGTACATTATTAGCTTATCACTTCTAACCTCTTCCCATGGTGCTCTGAGCCAGCGGCTGTGGCTCTGGTCAGTTTCAAGTGCATAGCTACATTCTATCTTTCCTCTTCCCTCTCGCTCTCCCTCACTCCCTTTAGCAGTCCCTGATAACGTGACATCCTGTTTAACTCGGTCAAACTCCTCTCCGACAGACTAACCTGATGTTGTGATAGAAATAGTGTCTTATTCTTCTGTCTGCCCGACAGCGCTGTGAAACGCTCATTCATTCCTGCTTTCGTCCTCCTACACACTCCCTCGCTTATCATCTCTGCTGCTAAATCTACCTGACAGGCCCCTCACAGGTAAACCTAATCCTCTCTCACTCTCTCTCAGTCTTTCAGCCTCTCGCGGTCTCTGTCTTTCTGCGTCTGTGGTTCTTCAGACAACAGCGGGAGGGATCAAACATGCATCCTCTCCTTGTTGTGGCAGTCGGTGTGCTCTACAAAAGAGCTGACATTTCATCAAGACAGTGTCTTTTCTGTTGTGTTGTTTTTCTAATCGTTTCGACAGGATTTTCTTTACCACTCTTAGATATATATTACAGTTAACATGACAACTGAATCAAGAGATAAAGGGCCTGATGTACCATATTTGCTGCAGTGAATGGATAGTAAAACATATGAGACGTGTTAAAACATCTTAAAGATTGAACATGTCAATACATTTCTTAAGAATGAATAATAGATACATGTTAATATTACTATTAAAATCGATGTAGAAAAGAAATCACTCACACATTGCATTGTTCTCTGGTTAGTATCTATATGTGGTTACTTTATAGTAGGCTACATTTTGCAATTCATTATCCATAAAGCGAGTCTACTGAAGAGAATACATTACATTGCTAAAAAAAATGGAGTATGAGGGAATAGGGTAAGCTGTCTCACTTTTGATTTTACATATCTAGGCCAATGAGAAATTAAATAGGTAATTATTTAAGGACATCTGCCATTTAGTTATCATTTATATGTGTTATGAATTATTTATAGTGATACTATATTGATTTTTTTTTTTTTTATATTTTGTTTACAGTACAAGCTCACTATCACTCTCAATTGAGCCATGGACATATCTTACCTCAAAGCATCACACAGTTTACTTCACAGCTGCCATTTTGAAAAAAAAGCTTAAAGGGGTGGTTGATTTCATTTTTTTTGTTTTTGAACGTTAGTTAATGTCGCTGTTTGAGCATAAACAATATCTGCAAATTCAAATGCAAACTGAGATATCTAGTCTTTAAAAATTATATCAGAATAATGCCTACAAAAACAACTGGTAAGGGACTACAGCGAGTTACTTCCTGGGTTTGTTACGTCATTAACCCCGCATCCGAAATATGTAACGAAGGGGCGGGGCCATGTTGTGTTGCTTTAGAGACAAGGAAGTGGTTCAGCAGGTAATACTCATATATGAATCGCGATTCTAAATAATAAAGATAGTAGATTCACAAGTTTCAAAATCATTGTTATTAAGCAGCGGTTCTTTATCTTCGAGTTTATCTTCGTTCAAGTCGTTCGCTCTGCATCTCTCTCTCAGATCATCTCAAATGAGCTACTCCATTTATACACTTACACACAGCTATATGAATAATGCACTGTATTAAAGCTTTAATCATGATAAACCCGTTTTTACAAGCTAACAGAAGCACTTGCAAGTAACGCTAACATCATATCTAAAAAGAGACAACAACAAACAAAAAAGAAAACATACCATTAAGGGCCATGCTGGCACAGGTTCTGCTTAATCCTCTTCACTAATATCCTCTGCCTGTCAATCAGCCTCAAATTGATAAGCAATAAAAACGACGTCACCGTTTACAATAAAAACTGAGCACATCCGCTAAACTGAGGGGCGGGACGTTTAGACACGCGCTCGAGTCGGTTTAGCCAATCCAGAGATTCTCAATGGCTCTGAGCCAATCACAACACACTAGGCTAGCTGAGGGAGGGGCTTCATAAAAACAGGAAATAATTACCGTGTGGTTCAGAGAAGGGACAGAGCGGTGTGAAATTAAGGTAAATTTATTTGACATAATGTATTTTAAAAAAACAAACAAAACAATGTTCACATGTGTTAGACTGCACCCCATAAACACAATCAACCATCCCTTTATAAGTAGTCTTTAGCAAAATAATTTGACAGTTTACCAATATGTCACATTTAGACCTGAATAGGTTTGACAAACTTAATTTCACATGCAAAAGTGTCAAAATACAATAAATAAATTAATTATTAGGCAGCTACATACGATGTTTTTTTTTTTTTTTTTTCCCTAGTGATGTGACAAATATTAGCATGCTAGATTAAATGGGTCCATCCTATAGTGAAAAATAAATATGCTAAAATGCGTTTGAAATACATTTATTTTATGCCAAATCTACTTACTTGTTTAAGTACTTAATAAAATATCCTGCTAAAGATAATTAAGTTTAACTATTGCAAGGATATTTCCTGTACATTTAAAAAAAATCTTGCATTTAAAGACCAGTATTATTCGGAAATCATACAGTCCTCTTCAGTAGTAACAATAAAATGTTAAATTAATATTATGAAATGTTCATTGCATTGTGTAAATTACTTTATTTTTATTTATTTATTTATTTATTTTTATTTACTTTTTTTTTTTTTCAGTTAGTCTCAAGCACCATGTTAGTAAATATGTTAATATATTTGAACCAATAGTTAGTAGGGATTTTAAATACATTTTATATTACGATTTTACATTTTACCCCTTTGTCCCCTGTTTATCAGAACTCAGTTTAGTGCATTCAAACCTTTTGAGATCAGCAGAAAAAAAAAAGAAATAATGTAAAAAATGTTATTAAACATAAGTGTAGCCTGGGGGGTATTCCAGAAAGCTTGGTTAACTTACCATTTGGTAAAACATAACCTCTGGGTTGATTGACCCCCAAACCCGCATACCGTGAGTATGTCGGTTCCAAAACACCCGATAAGAGTTAGTTTAATCAACCTCCTACTGGTT
>JAUCNO010000943.1:2420104-2445922 GCA_032353835.1 Enteromius viviparus | reverse complement strand
TTTTAGTACCTTAGTTTGAACTTTCAATGAGTTGACATAACCACATTTCTCCTTGTCATTGTTCTTCAAATAGTTATATTTAAATGGCAGTAATTATATTTTAATGCAATAGTTTACAGGAAAATGAACATTCTGTCACAATTTACTCATCTTCCACCATTACAAGCATGTCTTTGTTTAAAAAAAAATGAAGAATCTTTGGAACCAAGCAGTTGACGGCAGCCGTTGATATCTACTACAGAAGTCGATGACTACTGTCAAGATTTATCATACAGTCAGTGCATTAAAAATACACAAGCACACCAATCTTTATTAATTACATTTGCTAATAATCCAGTTAATAAAGTTAATTAGCATAACTGTAGGAGATATAGTAATTGTATGAACTTCACAGTAAAATAGAATTCAGTAGATGTGGTATCACCGGTGTTTTTATCAGGTATTTGACAACAGCTTCTGCTCCATGCTGGTCTGTTTGACCAGAGACAGAGGGAGGTAGGTGCGTCCTGCAATGAGAGACCTCAGCACGCTCTTATTGTTTGATCGCTCTAATCTCCTCCCACTCTTTCTACACCCAATGAGAGCCATTGTTTGCAGATGCTCCGGAGTAGAGAGCTTTATAAGCTTGTGATAGAGCAGCATGGGCTGACTCTAGGGTGACCAGGAGCACAGCAGTGTCAGCATGACCATGGAGACAGGTTTTTCTCTCTAAAATCATATTTTCTCCTGCAGAGTAATTTAATTGTCCTGCTTTGATCTTCTACTTTTTTTTCATAAGAGTGCAGTATAAGGTGTAAAAAGCCCATTATTTTCCACATACTGTACATTTTTGTTTCTCCTTTAAGCACCGCCTCCTGAAGCAGGTTGATTTGTACAAAGCTCATCATTCCAAAAAAAGCAAGGTGTGCTTTTGTTGAACAGTGATGTCATGTCCCTGTGCTATCACACCAAAACAATAAAACACATTACATACCAAGCATTTGTTGCATCCAGTGGGGACATGATTGCTGACTATCATTACTTAGTATTGCTCTTCTAAAAAAATAATACAAATTAATAAGAAAAAAACCTGATGACAGGGTTATGAAGGGTTTGTGTGCAATTAAAAAATTATTAATTTATGAATGCATTGTAATGCTAAAACTTAGGGATTATTGCTGGTTTTTAATGCCACAAGTCTGATCACCTTTTTCTGTTTATTTATTTCTTAAAGCTATATACGCAGCAGTATTTTGATTCTGACAAATAATAGTGCAAGAAGCACTCAGAGAATTTAGTTTGATATTCCATTTTCAACGTGTTTTTCTGTTGATGCAGAACCATTGATAAAGTCAAAACATGGAATTTAGGTCTCATTGGTTACTTCATCTGTTTTATTATTTGTGATATGTTATCTTTCAAATGCCATTTCTGGCTAAATTTAGATATATTTTCCTATTTTTCGCCAATTAAGGTTTTCTGAGTTATCTCAGGGTCTGCAAGCTAAGAGGCAAAGCCAGATTCTCACGCATCAGCTGGTCTATTTATGAGTGTCGACTTTTGCTGATTCTAGTATCTCTGTGTCTCCGCTGCTGGCTAAGAGTCGTCAAGACGTCTAAAAGCCCTGTCTCTCTACCATCGCATACCTCTTATAGATGAGGCTTGAAGACTTCTCTGGCCTTGGAGAATGTCTCCCTGGCTAGATGAGCTGCTGACAAGGCAGATATTTTATTTACAACACATTAGAGGTTAGGATATAATATGTTGATTCTGATCGGGGAGTAAAGAGAAAAGGAGACATAGAAGCTAGAGCTGTTTCTTTTCAGCTTGTCTTTAAGCTGATACTTTGTGTTTAACATGTTTAGTACTTGTTCTGCTCCTAAATCCACATAATCTGAAGTTATGTAAAGTATTATTGTTGGAAACGGGGATGACGTGCTGGGGAAAACCCTTCCAGTATGTATAACACTCACCTTTTGTTATAGTTTAGACGTTTATAATGCTATATATATATAACAGCTCAAATGTCACTTTATGGTGGAAATGACGATACATTTTTCCATTCTCCAAAGAGTCTTTGAGAGGAAGCATATGTAAGATATCAGGTTCTTTGGAGATCGGATATGTATAACAAATTGGGATGGATCACAACTCTTTAAAAAAGATCCTCAAATAACTGCCACCCTGTAATGCTAGCCTTTGCTAATTCCCACCGTGGATTCCCATCCGTGTCATTGCCGCTTTGCCAAATTAGATAAATGATGGGGACACGTGACACGTGATGCCCTGGAGAATCCCCCCTGCTCTTAACAGATCCATCCAATCACGAATTAGTGAAACGAACAGCCTCTTTCAATCTGGTGTAGTTAGTGTTATTGCATCTGTCATATTTACAGGCAGCAGGGGAATGTGCCGCCCAGCCTGTTCCTCATTAGGCCCATGTTTTGACTCAGATTTAGACTCGGGTTTGGTTCTATTGTCACTCTGGATCAAATGGCCAGTGTAAACACTCTTAATTAGACCAGCATGGCATGATCAGGACTATGTTAAAACACAATGTGGCAGCTCCACTATGGTGCGCTGTAACTGTAGCCCCTCAGCGTAATTTCCTCCTGATGCATCGTGAAGGCCGGTGCAGCTGTGGACGGAGCCCCTGGCCCAAACTATGAGAGACCCGAGTGTTACTTTGGAAGGGTCTGCTTTTTATTCCATTATGGAGGCAGGTTGTTATTTTCCTCATTTGGCCCTCAAGCCAGTTCAAACAGCTACGACCACCCATGAAGGGCAAACTGGTTTTCCTCTGCTTCCCTCGTATGGACATACACGCAAACTATTTATAGACGTTGAGTTTTACTATCCAAAAATTATGCTGAGAAAGAAAATGAAATTAGGATGGTTAAAGTTGAAATGGAAGTTTGTTTTGAATATGTTGGCATTTGCCAGACTTTTCTAATCATTTAGTCTGCTTAAAACTGCTCCTTCCTATAACCTGCTGCAAACGTGCGTTCAAGTTCTGCCATCCAGTTTACATCTGAGTCCTTGCTCTTTATCTATTTTTTTTTTTTTTTTGTTCTTTTTTGATAATCTGTTTCAGTCTGACATAGGCTACATCACAGTCCAGAAGAAAACTTTCTCCATTTCATTGCGACTTTAAGAGAGACCTGGAAATTCCATAACCTTTAGATAATCAGATGCAATGATGTACTGCAGATCTTGCATAGTATTTTTATTAACAATACAATAGAGTCCTGCCACAAGTAGCAGACAAAAGTAGCTTTAAAGAAAAAGTATATAGACAGATAAATTTATTCTTGATAAAAATATACCATAACTGTGACTTCTTGACCTAAACGTGAGATCTTCCAGTTGCCACCCACTTTAAATCTCACAACGTCACTTTATTTCTACTTTAAAGTGTTTTATCTGACTATCTTTTTTCATTTTTCATGCTGAGGTAGTTTCTAGGCGCTCCTACACACAGAGTATAGTTTCTGTTGAGATGCTGCTTCTACATTGTAAAAACTGCTGTACATAGGCGAGTTTTACCAGAATATCCAATAATTGCATCGTAAGACCAAGGATGATACACCAACATCTCTCTCTAAGTATTAAACATCTTGGCTGGTATTTAAAATAAATAAATACAACTATTAAAGCAACAGCACATACCAAACAACTGTTGGTTACTCTTTAATGTATAATTAATAAACCTGCATCATACATGTGTTTTAGCAAATCCCTTAAGTGCTTGGATTACTGAGTTTGTTGCATTTCGCTTCGTATAATTTTCCCTTAGATCACAAAGATACGAGAACATGATAAGAAAATTAGATGGCAGGATGGTGGTGTATAACCGGCATCTTAAAGTGACACAACCAAAGAAAAGGTGACGTGTGAGAGGGTGTGTGTAGGCATGTCACGACAGTGTCCGGATTGATGACTTTGCAGTTTGTGGAGCGGAGGATGAGAAACTAGGAGGGGGGCATAGACGAGAGGTTTGTCATTATCTGAAAATGAGTTACAGCCCCTCCTTCACTTTACTCCTGCCGCATAAATAACAGAGCTGTCATCCACTCTTAACAAGCTGAGAAACTAAACTGAGCTCTTTATTAACACACAATCACAGTCCGTCGGGATACTGCTCACCTGCGTGGCATGTTGTCAAAGCACTGTCAATTCAGTTAATTCGTTAAGCTAATAGCAACGTAGCAATTTTTTCCAAATAGACATGATTGTTTTGTATAACATTGGAACACTTTGCTATTGCAATATTGGCAGGCTAATGGCCAAAGGTTTGGTGCATATTGGAGCTTTTTTAGCTCAAAACCACTTCTGACTGACACATAAAGCTCATAAGGACTTGTTTAATAAGATTTTAACAGAAGATCAGAAAATTTGGGCTAATTGAATTTTTATCATTGTTTGTAAATTTTAAATGCCTTGTGTTTTTTTTATCTAGTCTGTTCATTTATTGATTATTATTTATTTATTTATTTATTTATTTATTGTTCATTTATTAAGTATACATATATAATTGTCAAGTGTCAAGCACTTAATGTAACATATAACAAGATTCTAGTATCGGTTGCTTGTTAATAGCTGAAGGTCAATGGTGTTGTGTAAACCTTTGACCCGTAAACATTTAAGATGTGTGTATTGGACTCAAAAAGCTTTGGCTCTTCATTTCAGAAGTCAACCACAAGCCCTGGTTAAGGAAGCATATGCTCTTTCTTTGCACTTTTTACTTGCTTAAGTTGCTGCCTACACATCACTTTGAAACCCAACACTAGACGAAATGTGGTTTTGATAGTTTTGTGTTTATTTAATGGCTCTTTGTTTCTTTTTTGCGTCCTTCAGTTCTTTCTTCTGATGTAAAATGTAGTGATAGTTTTGCAGGCCAAAAGGCCCTTATTCCTCCATCTAGCACTCCCTCGTTCACCACAAACGTTTACCGCCTATCATTTATTCATTCCCTATTTTCGCTAAAGTGCTTTTCTCTTTCTCTCTCTGAGTTCTGATTAGGAGGTCATGTTACACGTATCTTTTATTTATTTTTCCAGCCGGAGAAAGAGTGAATGAGCTAGTGCAGTCCTCTACATCACCGCAATTACCTTCCCTAACACCTCTGATAAATAATCAACTTGTGAGTAGAGCCTTGAAAAACATTAATCACGGCATTAATGAAAGGGAGAGCTCACTGGATGCATTTCCTGAGTTAAGTTTGTGCCATTCAGTGCCATGGTACACACAAATAAAGTAGCTTACTTGATATAATAAAGGCTGATAGCAAGTTATCATAAAAATCCATTCTGGTTTGTCAAACTGTCAAGTTAGCACTTGAGGCTCTTCAAACAACTTGTCGAGATAATGGTCGCTTCATTAGCTTCTTCCTTTGAGGATGCGCTATTTGAATAAAAATCAGCAATTATGTGACTTCTCTCAGATATGAACCTCTCTAATGTAGCAGATGAAGTTTATCTCACTAATTTCTGTTTGTTCAACTAGCAAGACCACTTATTTCACTTATTTCACTTATTTAAAAAGAGTTGGTAAATCCACAGGAAAAACTAATTTTATACATGAATTTTATTTAAAGTATTCAAGTTAACAGTTACTACATCGGCAAGTCATTCTCAACCTTTATGGCTTTCTTTAGAGATTTTGATAAGGGCTTCAGTTGTTTTTGTCCGTGCATTAAAGTCATTGGGGTAAAAGAGATGGCAAGTCAAGTAACAAATCAATTTAAATTAATAAATTTTTAGTTAAGGCTGAAAGAGTATTTAATTGTAAAATATTCTGAATCTAAATCTTTTTAAAATCGTTATTTGGATCATTTACATACCACAAGAATACATTTTAGAAGTGCTCCAGTGTGAAACAAAAGAAAAAAAATATGTTTTCTTTGCCCTATCACTTTGCCTCCCCTGGATAGAAGATAAAACATGCATAAATACATTCGATGACTCAGTTTGAGCAAGAAGCTATAAACAAGCTTCTAACACAATTGCCCTGAGTAACCTTGTATGCGTCATTGAAGTGAGTTTAGAAATGGCTTGAGATCTCTCTATATGTAATCCGCTAGAAAAAAGAAGAATAAAGGACTGATAGAAAAAAGTTTCCTTATAGAAAGAAGTTTTAAGCCCAGAAAAATGAAGTGTAGCTGGAGGAAAACCATAATTGAGCAAGCTCTCACATCACATTATTGTCCTCCATGTCAGCTCCGTTCTCAAAGCTCTGGCCATCTGATAATACCTAGAATATCAAAATCTGCTGCGGGTGGAGATCTTTTTCCTATTTAGCACCCAAACTATGAATAATTTACCTAATACTGTTCGGTACTGTTAATCTAGATTAAAGACACATCTCTTTACTCTGGCTTACACCTGACACACATTTATTAATGAAATCCATAAAAGGATTGTTAGGCTGCATTAATTAAATCAGCCGGAACCGGGAACACTCCCCTTAACACACAATGTACTCACTACATTGTAAAAAGAATAGCATCTACGCTAATATTAGTCTGTCTCTTTCTTATTCTGTATCATAGTTCGTAATAGATGGTGTATCAGCACAAAGATGATCTTCATTGGAGACCAGAGCACCTAGATAAGCCCTGTGGACAGATCACTGGAACCAAATGCACACAAACACACACACACACACACACTAGAAGTCATTTGTGCAATCTGACATGCACTTAAAATTGAACTGGGAATTAGGTGCTGGGCGTCTGGCCAGAGGAGAACTGGTCCTGGCTAAATCTGGTTCCTCCCGAGGTTTTTTTTTCTCCATTCTATCATGGATGGGGTTTTGGTTCATTGCCGCTGTCGCCTCTCGCTTGCTTAGTTGGAGGCACCTAATTTCCAGTGATTATCGTCATTTTTATTACAGAGACCGTCTCTGCATTTAATATATAAATAGTTTAATCGCCATTATACATTAACATCACTCTATTCCCCTATTTGATAATGTTCAGTGCTTTGCTACAATCTGTATTGTTAAAAGCGTTATACAAAAAAAAGTGATTGATTGATTGAAATAGAGGGTGTGAGTATTGCTGTATATTATTGAAGTTAGCTGCACAGAAACTCCTCAAAGGACAGACTCTAGGCACTTAAAAAAAAAAGATCCAACTGCACAGACAATACATTTTTTCCCCCCATACCATCATTCCTTCTGCAACAACATCTTTAGCTTAAAACTTAAAGAATCCCTTTGCTATTGACTCTGGATGGCTTCCAACTGTGTCTTGCTCCCCAGCACACTGGAGGTGGGATGGTGTGCATCTGTAAATCCTTTCCACAGACTTTTCCTGGTGTCAGACTGAGTGAATGTATGAGAGGGGCCAGGCAAGATAGGACACTTCAAAGGGTCAGAGGCAGCGGTGTGTTTGTACAGGCATACCAGCCCTGTGCCCGTTCTGATTCAGAGAAGAGATAGCTGCTTGCAATAGCTTTGATGCGCTCGCAGGACATAATGCATATGGAGGAAGATGGGATTGAGAATAAAGATGAAGTCATGGCGTCATGGTACACATTGTCTAGTCAGAGTTTGTCAGAAGGCTACACTAGAATTCAGACTGACGCTCTCAAACTGTGCTACGGTTCAGAATTTGAGTCAATTCTAATAATGAAAACAGAAATGTATTTCAGTGGCCCATCAACATTGTATTGTCTTGTGTGTTTTAGTGTGAACTTACTTTTACATTTCTTTAGTACAAAATAAAATAAATAATGTAAAAACAATTATAAAAAGAATATAAAAATTCAGAATATAGCAGAATATAAAAATGCAATATATGTACCGTTGTGTACATCCCATGACATATTCAATGTGTAATATCTTATGAATGTTTAGATAAACGTATACATTTTTGTGCGCACAGTGTATCATACAGTATGTACTACATCGAAACCTACCCAAAAGCAAATGTGGAGTAAAAATGCAATCGCAAGCATGCCATTTTAGCTTGTTTCTCATCTTTCATCGTGAGTCATGTTTTTCACTGAATTTGTACCCAAGGATTCCAATTCCAAGGAAGTCCAGTTCTGTGCTGTCTGAGCTACAAAGCAAGCTTGAAATGTCTGGAAAGTAAAACATATGGAGCTGTAATCATAACTGTGAATGAAAACAAAAGTGCTCGCTGTATATCCGCTCTATAACTATAGTGTTAATTTCAGTTGGAATCTGCAGTGTTATGTACTTATATCATGTTGCACGGAAAATTCCTCCCAGAGGCATTGTGCTGCATATATAATCCATATATTAACATTTTTATTTATTTTAATATTTTAATTTACATTTGAAATAATTTGAAAATAAATTTTAACAACGTGTAAAATAAACATTTAGGTGATACTATAAATGACAACTTTTATTTTTCACAAAAAAAAAAAAATCAAAAAAACTAAAAATACAAATATATTTAAGAAAAAATGCATTAATAAAATGAAGTATCTGTAATGCCTTATGTCTTTTGATTTGTCTCTCACTGTTTAGTTTGGTTTATTTTCTTTCTTCCTTATTTGGTCTTGTTCCTGTTAAGTTGATTAGTTTACCCACTCCACCTGTGTTCCTCACCTTTCTTGAGTTTTTCCTAGTGTTTACAAGCCCATTGTGTTTTGTCTTGTGCTGTTGGTCCTCAATGTTTATTTATTGTGTATATGTACTCTTTGTCTACCCCGTTTGGAATTAAAACTTATGTTATACCTTCAACGCTTCAGTCTGATTCATCCAACAAACCTGACAGTATCATTAGCTATAGCTACCTTGACACATTACTGTGACAAATAGCCTTTTCTGGTTAATGTATGAAATTGTAATATAGATTTTTGCCTGCTACCCGTATTGCTATCACTTTATTGCTAACATCAGCACTGAAATGCTGTTAAAGCTTTGTGTTGTCAAATTTAAGCTAGTAATTTCAATTTTTTTTTCAATACTTTGTCAACTAATTTATTCACTCGCTCAGATGAAGATAAGCTCTTTCATTTCCGCGCCTGTCCAATTTGAAAATTTGCTTCTTTCTTTACATAGCAGATAATTACAACTTCCAGCACAGGTTTACAGCTAAACAGCACAGAATAATTGCATTAGCTCCTTCTGAATGTTTTGAAGGACTCAAACTCTTTGACAACAGATGCATTTTTTTTTACTCATACGTGATCAAATAGTGTGTTACAGCTCTCTATGTTGACACATAGCATACGGATCTCAACAACAATGTATTCCATTCACCTAAGACCCGTAATTAAAAAAACAAAACTGGATTTAATTTCCTGAAAAGTCTACAACTATTGAGAAACCATTTCATAAGGCATTGCCTAGCTTATATTATTACTGTACTGGATAATTGGTGAGACAACCTGTCGTGTGACGGCTGTGTTGTGTTCTGCTCCGTCTAGTGGTTGTTGATCGCTAGAACGTATCCCCCATCTCAGAATGCATCGTTAAGCTGTACATATTTTTTGCCAAGAAGGCTATCAGCGCTCACACATATTTGTCTAGATTTACTCCAGCAAAATGGCAACCTCCTTGTGTGTGCTGGGATATAGTTTCTGTTTGACCAATCTTGATTGCAGCTGTCAGGAACTTTGTAGACATGTTTGAATACAGTGCACTCACTTTTTAGTCTGGATTTCATTAGATTTTTTGTGGGAAAGACTTTAAATCCTTTTTTGTGCCTCACAATATTTGTTTCTACAACTCATCAAGGCGATTCCTTGAAGTCTGAACTTGTAGCTCTGGCTCACCAGCGTTGTTTCATTGCTGTTTGCCATTTCCACCTCGATCTTTTCACTATATACACTTTTCTTCTGTTGGACACCATCAAAATTACCAATGCTGAAGTAATCCAACTTTTATGGAGGTCTGACCGGTCAAGTTGGTGTGTCAGTGTTAAATAAGCTATGAAATGTGAAGTATCGGTTGATGAAGTCTTTGAGGAGAAGTCCAACATTTTGTGGTGGTGGCGACTGTGTAACATTAGACATTTTTGCTATGATTTGTTTTATTCGTTGGCAAGAAATGATGCCGTAATGGTCATATTGTTGGTGTAAAGCAGGTGGTCCAGTAATCTGCTTAAAGAGCCTGAGTAGTTGAAAAAGTGATGGATTATGTACATAAAACAAATGTGTGGGCTCAGATATTGACTGAACAATGGGAGCCACTTAGTCTGGCACACTACTGTACACACACACACACACACACACACTGGTGTGTGATTGTTTGTGGGGAGGAAGGAACAGGTTATGAATGCCAGGAAGGGTCTGTGTGTTCAGAAAGGGCTGATGTGCTCTCCTCTGCTCCTACCATGGGAAAGTTGCACTCTCTATGCCTCATCAAAACAATACTGTGTTTTTTGTGTGTGTATGAGCATGACACGCAGTTACCCCCCTCCTGCAGCCCACACATCTCTTCATGTATGATTCAAGAGCTCCCCCTAGGCCAAGGTGAAGTGAGAAAGCAGTTACATGAACACATGCACACACACAGCAGTACATAAAGAGAGTTTTCTGTCATTTTTCTTTTCCTCTTTTCCTGTACATTTCAGTATTTACATTACAATAGTTTTATCACATTCTCAATAGAATGGCATAAACAGATAGATAATCTATTACACATCTAGATAATTAAATTGCTGCTTTCTATGCAACTAAACACATTTAAAATAAACACTTTTTTTTATTTAGTGACATGTTTGTGGATTCTGCTTGTTACCTGTGCAATACCTGGTTACATTATTAATTGTAATAATGCAGTGAGATTATTGTCTGAACAAGGAATGTGACAACAGCCACACACAGATCTGATCTGATCTGATCATCATCCAGTCTGTCTGAAATGACATGAAGTAACAGAACAAACTGAGACAGACTCAATCCAGAAGAACTGTAGTAACATCTTTGAACAGTAATGTACAAAGTAAAAATGCTGTGAAATGAGGATGCTTTCAAAAATAATAACATAAATTAAATTGATCAGTTAACGTCTATTTACTAAATCAAATAAATATTTGGTATTACAGCTTTTGGTAAAAATGCTTCTGTTCCGAAGTACACTTGCTCATAGTCTTTCAGGTAGGTTTTTTGAAGCATCTTGGAGACGTTGCAAAGTTCTTCTGCATTTAGTCTGTCTCAGTTTGTTCTTTTACTTCATGTAATTTTAGACAGACTGAATGATGATCAGATCAGATCTCTGTGTGGAGCACTGGATGTTGTCAGACTCCTTGTGCAGACAATCATCTCACTGCATTATTACAATTAACGACACAAATTATGTTTGGAAATGTAAACTGATATTTCCAACTGACACACTACTGCAAAACATAGAAATAACTGACTTAAAACCATTTTTTTGTTGGTGAAAATATTAGTGGCCTAAGACTTTTGCACGGTAATGCATATATATAATTATTATATATATATTTTTTTTCCCCACACTATGGACATCAGTGGAGTCCAGCAACCGAGGGTAACTACTGTATCCATTTATCAGACATGGCAACACATTTATTGTGATTTTGATCAAAAATTGATTCTTGATCTTTTTTTTTTTTTTAATCCAGAATGTATTTTATATCCAAAATGTCTTTGTACATAGATTTTGTACGGCAAATTAAATTACCAGGATTCGGAACAGTGACCTTCAGCTTGGATAGAACATTGATACACTATTACATCTAAAGCAGAACCTAAATCATACATTAAAAGGCCTTAGTAGAGTCTGAGATTACACTGTGTAAAACAGCATCATTTTCATTAGTGCTGAGTGGTACTGTCACCCAACTCATCTCTCAAGCTGGCCTCAAGCCAATCTGATGCATAATTACTCTTTCGTATATTCATACTCTAATCCATATCCATCCTCAAAATCTCAGGCTGCTGAATGCACTGTAATGTCACCAGAGGGGCTGTGAGAATGACCCTATTAGCAAGTCTTTCTTTTTTTTGTTCATGCACACACACACACACACACACACTTGTTCTCTTTTGTTCTGGGGATCCTTGTATTGTACCGTTTACAAGAACACCATTGTTGTCTATCAGTATATAGATTTTACAATGATAATATATTTTGGTAACACTTTGCAATAAGGTTCATTAGTTAACATTAGTTAACTACATTAATTAAAATGCACTAAGAATGAACAATACCTCTACATCATTTATTAATCTCAGTTATTGTTAATTTCAGCATTAACTAATGCATCATGATAGGGTTGGGTCAATAGACGATACCATCGTGCATCGCCGATGACCGATAGACATCACAATGCTCAGCCGGCATTGCGATCCTCCGCCCTTCCACAGCACCAGCAACCAGCTCGCGAAAAACACACTTAATCTATGGCGGCAAATCTATGCCATTTATAAGCAAGTTGCACCACTGATGCTGGCGTGCGCGGTAAATAATTTCCGCAGAGGAAAACAGATGTGCATGCGAAGAAACGGGGCCCGCGAGCTCATTTCAAACTCTCGTGCCTGCTTGATATGTCATCCGCGCACAATTCAAGCACTCGCGCGCGACATCGCCCAACCCTATATCATGAAAACCACAAGTTTTGTTAGTTAACATTAGTTAATGCACTGTGAACTAACATGGACAAATGATGAACGGATTTTATTTTAACTAACGTTAACATGGATTGATAAAGAGTGTAATAAATGTAGTGTTCATTGTTTGTTTAGGTGTTACAATCATGTTCAGTCATTTCTGGACATAACCTCCAAAGTTGGGTGCTACATACAGTAATATTATCTAATATTGTCGTGTTGTTGCTGTTGTTTTTTTTATTATCTATATGTGCTTTGCAAAAACAGTAAATTTGCAATAAAGAATTAATAAAAAAAACCCGCACTAATATTATTGTTGTTTTTGTAATGTATAAGTCCATTTGATAATATAATGAAATTTTTCTGACAATGAGAATTGCTTTGAAAAACAATTTGTTGGCTACTTTGTTTAAGACACTTATTAATAATAAAATGTAATACTTATTATTCTAATTTATTAGATCTAATATTTTACAATGCATCATTAAAAATTAAATTGCAACAACAACATCAATATTATTATTTTTTAAGAGTTTTTTTGCAAAACACATAATATATAATAACAAACAACTGTAATAATGTGACAATATTTGATAATATTATGTAGCACCCAGCTTTGGAGGTTATGTCCTGAGATGACTGTACGTGCTGATTGAAGCAGGGTAGTGGTTTATGCTGAAATTAGTCCATTCAGTTTCCACCATTTTCACATCGATTTGATTCATTTGTTTGCTGAAATTGTGTGTAGCAATCATACTCAGGTGCGCATCAAAAGTGGACTAAACATGCAGACCGAGACTTCCTTTTAAAAGGGGGAGTGGTTTGTTTGTGGTGAGAATGTGATCCGACCTCAAACAGACCCAACTGCAAAAAGAACTACGCACTACGCACTACGAACTTTTTAAACTAAACCAGTTGCCCTATAGTCAGCTGTGCTTTATGAGATGAGGAAGTGTTTGTTGACACATCTGGGCAATAAGTGAAGCGAATTGTCATGTGACTGCATTTTTGGTTCGCTTCAGCTGGATCAGAGCAAACAGTGTGGTGTGAACAGTGCCTTTCACTCTCTAGATCTGCTGATGTAGTGTTCACAACGCCTTGTAACTACACCAACCCTGACTAGTCATATCCTCCGATCTCGTCCACACCCAGAAGTTTCTCCCTTCAGATATCCTCTCTCGTTGCTGTTCTCAAAGTCGGGTCCTAACCGCTGCTATCAAAGAACAGCCCACAACCGTACTGAATGTATCTTTGTGTTCCAGAAAACCCAGCAAGCACTGGTTCCAATCCAGCATCCTGTTGACGGTGCGGAATGTTTATTATTTTCTCTGCCTTGCCCCACACACCTTCTCCCACACGTTTCCACTCGAGTGGACTGTAAGGACCAGTTTTGCTCTCTCCATTTTGCCTCTCTAAAAGTACCCCAGGCTGGGCCGTCTAGCCTGTCCATCATTTCCAACTGGGTGTAAATCAGGGCGGACAGCTCTACTGTGTGGTGGCGCATTGACAGATTTACGACAGGTCCGCCTCACCATGAACTCATGCTGTTTAAATCCCAGCCCTCACTTAAGCCACTAAAATGAAAGTTGGACAGACTTGGGCCTTTCGTGAGGAGGAAAGTATTAAAAGAACAAAATCTGTGTAATGTACAGTAAAGTAAAATATTGGGTTAAAGAGCTAATAGCAGGAGTTGTCCATTAGCCTAATCAAATAGTGTATCTAAATTGTTTCCTTGCAGAAAAAAAATGTACTTTATAAAACACAATGAAAATATGAGTTAAAAAAAAGGTTCTATACAACAGTGCTTTAAATAATGGATTCCTATTTTCCTTATTTGCAAAAGTAATGATAATTTTACATATTTAGTGGATATGATATTAAGAAGACACAGTGGCAACATAGATATAGCACAGCATATTTTAAATATAAGGATTTAAATGATTTGTTTTTATCCAGTTTTACACTGACAGGATACAAATGAACACTCCAGAGGATCTTACAGCTGAATTCATTAAAATTCGGAGGGTTTGTGAAATTAAATATTTACTAGATATATGAAGAGTTCCACTGAAAAAGCCTCTAAAACCCATTTTGGTCTAAAATGAGATAATGATACTTAGTGAATGCTCTACACAAATAGGATATATTCATACAAATACTTTCACTTCAAATGTGTTAAATCCCAGCCTGAACCCATTAAGAACTACCAGTAAATACAAACCTAAACAACGTAGCCAGACAAAAGCTAATTTTGAAGAAAAACATCAGACATATTTTTTTATCATATATGTGACCCTGGACCACAAAACCAGTCTTAAGTTGGGTTTATTTGTAGCAATAGACAAAAATACATTGCATGGGTGAAAATTATTGATTTTTTTTTTAAGGCCAAAAATCATTAGGAAATTAAGTAAGATCATGTTCCAAGAAGATTTTTTTGTAAAATTCCTACTGTAAACATATCAAAATGTCATTTTTTTATTAGTAAAATGCATTGATAAGATATTCATTTGGACAACTGATGAAGGTGATTTGCTCAGTATTTAGATTTTTCCGGATTTCCGAGATTCCAGATTTCCAAATAGATGTATCTCGGCCAAATATTGTCCTATCCTAACAAACCATGTATCAATAGAAAGCTTATTTACATAATGATGTAAATGATTAATGTGTATGACATAGTAATGTAATGTGGATGACGTTACATAAAAAATATATATATAAAAAATTATTATTTTTATAGACACAAAAGGCATGTTATTATTATTATTTGTTAGATGTTACATTAAAAATCATTAAAAAAAGATGGAAATTATTAAAATATCCTAATACTATGTGTGTTTATCTGGATGAGAATTGTTCTTCAGAAAAATACTCCATGTCCTGCAGAATCTTCAGTTTCTGGAAAATTCAAAATTCCATTTTTTTTTTAATATGCTGAATGGGGCTGTGAATGTTAAAAACTACAGTAAACTGCCATAGATCATAATAAAAATGGTCCGTACGACTTCATACAGCTATATTACAAGTAATTTGAAGCTTTGTGTGAGAAACCCATCCAAATCTATTTCAAAAGCTCTGTTCACAAAGTAGCAGTGGTGCCCAGTGTGGCGTTCGTACATATGATGCAACTGAATGAGGAGAGAAGGTGTATAAATATTGGCAAAATCTTCTTTTACTTGGCTTCTCTGATTTATCTTGCATATATCTGCTGAATGCTGTAGATGTCCACTGTGGCTTTTTTCAATTCTTATTTTATGGGGGTGTTAGTGAATGGTGGGTTGAATACTGTAGTCTTAAATTAAACAGATTCATTGTTGGGATTATAGCTGGTAGAGTTACTCAGCTCCTCACTAAAATATATCTTTTAGGGATTTGTTTGACAACGTGCGTCAGTGATAAATCTGTCAACTGAAGAATGAGTAAAGAATGCTGGCATTGTGCCAAATGTGTGTTTCAGCCCTCACAACAAAGTTTTAGTTTTTTGAAGGAACAGTACTGAAACCTTTCTATAAGATGCTTTTGGACCATGTCTGTTAACTTTAAACTCATGCTAGTGTTTTCATATAAGGTGGCAATTTTTGTACATACTGTACAACAAAAGCCAATTTGGTCCAAAAACAACGTTGGACTACTTTGACTTTAAAGTATGGACTTTGTATGAGTATCAGAGTATGTGTTTTTTGTTTTTTGTTCTATGGCTGCATATACATGCCTGGAGCGTTCCAATGGGAGTTTATATATGTGTACGACATGAGATGGTGAGACAGAAAACAATGTGGCTTGATTTCCATTCTAAATCACAAAAAACTCCGCCACAGAAATGCTATGTGATTCCGAATGTCTTACTTTTAGCTATACCTTTAACTGGAAAATAAAAAGTAGTTTAATGTCCAAGTGATTACACGCTTCACCTTGTAGCCAATATGCAGTAATCTAAACCCCTGCAGTGTGAGTGAGAGGGACAAACGAAAAGATAGAGTTCTTCACATGAGCTAAAGACACCTGGCTTAACCCAGATGTTCTCCAGCAGAACGTGCATGAGATAAGAACCATTCCGACATTCCAGAACCTTCCTGTCATTTCCAAACACTGTGTGTCATTCCTCCTGTCTCCTGCCATGTGGTTTTGCTCAATGTTGGATCCCACATGAGATCTGCCGAAAACTTTTTGCTCTGAATTAAACATTAGTCTGTTTATTACTCATCATAGACAACCAATAAAGATAAAGAAGTTCAAGAGAGGTCTGAGACGCTAGTATAACCCTGCTCCTACCTTTTTCTCGGAAACTCTATCTATCCAGAAATCCCAGTGTTTGCTGGAAGAAATGCCCCTGACTCCATCCAGAATGAAGTAGCTTCACCTGTATGTGAAAAGGTCACATGACCACCCGTTGGCTAGTCAAGACAGATCCCGCTGCCACACCAGATGATAGACAGGTGTGTGTGTGTGTGTGTGTGGGTGTCAGCCAGGCTTGATTTATTAATTTCTTTCAGTCTATAGAGAACGACAGTGATGATGACGATGATGGCTGGATGTGTTTAATTAAATTAGGGAAGTTCAAAGAGAATTTGCTCGATGGGCGCTTATCAGTTTAAAACAGATCAAAGTGGATTTTTCCCCATTTCAGGAATTACTGATTGACAACGTGAACAATTAATGTAGGTAATTTGACTGGCACATTCAAAGAGCAATAGATTCACAGAAGCGTTTCTATTGAATTTGCTTCATCTCACACCTGGTGCCCTAGATTATGTAGAACCAAGAAGGCCTGTAGTAAACTTGCTTGATTCTGTAATAATTGACACTTGATTCTTCACTCACTGAACAGAGATTAAGTGGATTTCTTTTTGTAAACACTTAAAGCAGTTTAAACCTGTAATTAAATGGGTTGGATTCAGGTCTCTGCGTAACTATCGCAGTGGATAAAGATTAGCCCCTTACTATTATGCTTAATCAACAGCTTACCTAGCAGGAGATTTTATTTTTGCTCTTTAAACCTTCTTAAGATCTGATTAGATATCTTTATTTAATCTGAGACTAAAAATTACAGGAATACAGCTTATCCTTGTAATTGTATTATTATATACATTTTTTTTGATTGGTAGCAGTTTACTTCTCTTTTGTGTTCTATAGTTTTGGATACAAGTTATGAATGAAATAATGGTGAGAAAATTGCAAATGTGTGAAATGTGAAATGTTGTTGCACCGGTTAAAAAAAAGATTATATATACTGTATCTTTATGAATTTGTCTGTGTATCCTCAATATGTCCTCAATCCACGTCTTATTAGATTTAAATCTGAGGCTGAGGTTTTCTTAAGATAACTAAAAGTCTTTTCCTTTGATTGTATAATAGCTTTCTGGGCCTGAGGTGTGTATTCAGACAGGCAAAAATGAAAAGATCAGAGGAAGCAGGTATCGGTGCACAGCTTGGGTGAGTTAAAGAAGGATGTAAGCAATTTTCTGTTTTGTTAGGATAGCTATCTGCAGCTCACGTCTCCAATCTTCTGTAAGCAGCCACCTTAGAAGTGGTAAGTGGAGGACTGCTTTAAAAACTTGGTGACCTGCTAGAGCATTTATTGATTCGATAGATGTTTACTCATGTCTGCAGAGATGCGTGCGCTCCTCATGTGTTAGTCACAGATATATTGTGATCAAATGAGAAACACATTATTGTGCATTCATGATAAAAGCTTTCATGCCTCTGGTTTGGAATAATAAATGCCAAAGGGAGATTGAGAGAGGATGGTGTCGTTGTGGTATAATGAGTGATTTACAACAGATGTGCTAAGTACACCATCTCATCATTGGAATAACAATAACATTTAGCGACATGAGGTTACTTTGAGGCTCCTCTTCGATCTAGATTAAATCTGAGCTAACGGATGATGCACAAGGCATAATGTTTATTTTGATTTTATTGGCTGCATTATACTTTCAGTCATATATATATATATATATATATATATATGAAGCATACCACTAGCTTCACTACACACACACATACATACATATATATAAATATGTGTGTGTGTGAATATATGTTTTAATTAATTTAATAATTAATTACGATTATGTAAACACCTGGGAAATCACTGGTTTATATCTAATTTTTTGTTTATATCATCCAAACTTAATATTTTTTTCTGATGCTCTTGTGTTCAGTCTGTGATCGAGTTTGAATGTTTGTGCATGAGACATCCCCAAAGCTTCTGCTCATCTTATCATGAGGAACACACTAACTCATACACAGTCAAAACCCTTGAACTGAACTAAAGCACACTGTGATCTGTGCTAGTTGCACTGAGTAAGGTTATTTCTGGATGACTGTCGGAAAGGGGATGTTAGTGTCATTCATTGTCATCTCTGTCACACGTGTGTGAAGAAACACTCGCCTACATACCAGTGTATTTATACACTCACTCTCAGAGTAAAAAATGTGCATATTACTCTAGTAAAGTTAAGTTCAGCAAAGTATCAAGCAAAGCTGTCTAGGCAGCGCTCAACTGAAAAAACAGCTTTCATGCACTCTTTCTTGGTTTTCAACAAATATTAATAATTGTGGATATTCAGTCATTGATGTGTGTGTGTGTGTGTGTGTGTGTGTGTTTTGTATTTATTTATTTTAGATAAAATGTAGCAATAATTAATAACACAGTAAAGCAGTTATTATTATTATTTTTTGTAGTATGTTAGTTTGATTTAATGCATTTGGTACTGTTTTGGGTTATGCAATTTAAAATTGTACAAAACCAATTGGGATACACTGGTTTAAGTTATTTGGGATTTGTAATGGAATGTAAGTTCTGACCTTCACCCAACTGACTTCAATTTAATTAGGCCTGGCTGTCCAAAAATATGAATGAGCATACCTCATGGTTTCATGGTTAACCCCTCTTTTAGACAGTAGCACTCTCACACACTTACACACGCTGTTCTGCACTAGTGGAAGGATTACTGGAGTGTGGGTGAGATGAGGTGATTTATTTTGAAGCACTCTTGGGTGTCAGTTTTGATTGAGAACCAGTGGAGGAGATCAGATGAGAGCAAGAGAGAAACAGAAAGCGAGTTTCCTCTTTTTTTATAGTTATATATTATTTTGAACTCATGTACTGTATATATGCACACTACTGTTAAAATATTTGGGGTTAAAATGTAATTTATTCCTGTGATAAAAATCACATCCAGTCTTCAGTGTCACATAATCCTTTGAGAAATAATTCTAATATGATGATTTTTTACTAGAATTATCAATGTTGGAAACAGTTGTGCAGCCAAATAAATTTTTTGGAACCTGTGATTTTTATTTATTTTTTTCTCTTTTCTCAGAATTCTTTGATGAATAACAAGTAAAAAAACAACACCATTCTTTACCAAATATAAAACATTTCTAAAATGTAAATCTATAATTTAATAGATCCTTGGTTAATTTAAGTATTCACTTCTTTCAAAGAATAAATATGTACTGATCCCAAACTGTAACAGTAGTTTAGAACATTATTATCCATAAAAAAAAATGCTTCTCTTTTTTTAATATTTTAATGATCAAATAACAAATCTGATAATAATAGCGCTGCTAATAAGAAATCAGATCATATTAGAATGATTTATGAAAGGTCCGATAGTGACACTGAACACTGGAGTAATGATGCTTTGTATCACAGGAGTAAATTACAATTTGAACTATATTCACACAGAAAACATTTATTTTAAATTTAAATAATATTTCACAATATTTTCTGGATTTTTAATCTAATAAATGCAGCCTTGATGGGCATAAGAAAAAAAACATTACATTTAGTTGCACACAGACTAAACTGTCTGACTAACTGTATCTCACCGAGAGAAGAAACAACTTTGTGACAGAAATATGTAACATACATTAGGTCTTTGGTTTTGTGACAGACTGTAATGATGTGTCTTCCCCATACCAACAGAGACAACGTGCCTGGTTGACACTTCTTCATAATAGGAGTAATTAACGTCTGATTACTGCAGAGAGTAAATATGTGCCACACACAGCGATAAGCAGATTTCACACAGTTTCAGAAATGCTATAGTCCCACATTATGACTTCATCCCTGTCCACAAGCTATCAATTGTCTGAAATATGGAAATTTTCTTTATTCCAGATTATACTACATTGAAATCATTATGATTAGGCTGCCTAGAAGTATGCAAATTCTGTATTTCCCTTGTGCTATGGACAACACATGATAATTGTTTGTCCTCTCTATACGTTTTTTTAATAGATTTTTATTTTTATTTTTATATATTATAATAATAATAATAATAATAATAAGTATTATTGACACTATTCATGGCTAAATAGGGAAATTTGGATGATTGCATAAATGAACCACACTAACATAAACACTCACCAAATATAGTTTTGATGCTAGTAATATTATGATATTATGAAGTGTTAATTTTTGACCACATATTAATATCAATTTATAATACATTATAATATATTTTATGATGATATATATATGTGTGTGTGTGTGTGTATGTGTGTGTATCTTTGTATATGCAATTTTAATATTAGTTTCTATTTTCATTTGAATTTTCTATTTTTTGCATTCTCTGTTGTTTATGCATTTTATTACAATGAAATGCATTTTTTTAAGTAATGGTATTCAGCTAGATGCTTAAGCTTAAAGGCTTGTAGAATACATGAAGGGGGTCTGTGGCATCTAGATACCGTTTTATGGCAATTCAATTTTTCACTGATATGGACTGTGTCTTACTGCATATTAGACTGACGTATGTGCAGCAGAAACATTCAAATTGATACCCAGCTTACATTTTAATTCTTGTGAAAGGTTAGGGAGTAAGGGAGATTCCCGTCATTTTCAGTTATAGAAATTCTCTTCTGATTGAAGACTATTCTGTCAACATCAAACTTTGGCTTTGTCCTCATTCTCTCCCTGTGACACTAATCTCATCTCATCTTTAATGTCTCTCAATCACTTAGTAAATATGGATGAAACAATGCAGCATTTGAAACTGATCCACAGAGAGACTGGAGACGGGGACTGTTGGGTCGTAACGGCGCTAATTAAATCCAGCTAGTTGTCTGCGATTTTTAAGAGATGAATCCCCAAGTGTTGTCCAATTTTCCAGCGTTTGCGCATAACTCAGCACTCATAAATAATTTCGACACTTGAGTGCTCAAGATTCCAAACAAATGACGATACTGGCACTTCTCGTCTGTGATTTTTGAGCACAAATCAGCGGTCTGAAAGCATTATGAGTGTCTCTGATCAAACATTACACGGCTGTCATGCACACAATGCTTGTGCATACTCATGCAATAAGTGTAAAGTTGTCTTCCTTTATTTATTTTTTTTCAATTTACAGGAAGAGATGACTTCATGAGCAGTCAGGATTAGGAGTGTCGGCTTTGATATATGAAGCGTTCCAGTTGCTGTCATTGGTCATTCAAACTCATGCAGATTGCCAGAAACGGCACGACTCAAGGCAGCGTGGGATATTTTTTAATGCTTTATCTCAGCAGTGTGCCTACACAGTCGATAAAGGGATGCTTGCGGCGGTGGAACAGATAGAGAGAGAGAGCGAGTGAGAGGAGAACATAAATGAATGAGAGCACAGTTGTGAAGGCCCTTAGTACTGGGTGATATATAACAGCGAAAGGTTCCTTGAGGCGGTTTAAGGTCTCCAGGAATCAAAACCTCAGTCAGAGGAGCATCATTCTTGATAAAATTAGAATATGTTTCCTAAACTCACTCTGCTGAGGAAAAAAAATAATAATAATAATATATATATATACACACACACATATATAATGTACACATAACAATCATGGTAGATTTTTAAAACAAAATGTGTAGAATTCAAATTCTGTCAAATGTTTCTGGTTTGTCAAATTTAAATTCCAATCGACATGCAAATTTTTTAATAAAAGGAAGTAGAATTAAAATTTCAGCTAATTCAGATAATTTTTTTTTATTTGCGTAGTTTATTTTAGTGATGGCTTATGCAGAATTTATTTTGAGCTGATAAGATGCATAGGTTTAACTTATTCTTATTCCAACTCAACTTCCTGTGGCCATGGCCAGTTTAATTTAAGTTCACCATTTTTGATTATTGCACAACTCTGCATGTTAAACTATATACACAGGATGTGACATCTGCAATGGCCATATGTTTCCCCTATCAGTTTCTTCTGGTTTCAATTCAAACCACTAGCCTCAAACTAGCAGCCATTTTGGCTCCAGCAGCCCTGCGTTCATCATTTTAGGTGGAAAATATAACCTAAAGTATGCAGGGGTCAACCAGAAACATGTTAATAGTCACTTAGCATCCAGCGAGCCTCATTCACACAGATGCACAGATGACTTTAACAGCTTGCCAATATTTAAAGAAATTGTCGTTGTGGGTTCAGCTTGTCTCTTGTTGTTCACCACACACTCACTTTCCTACTGTATGTTGTCCTCTCTCTCTCTCTCTCTCTCTCTCTCTGTGTTTTCCCTTTATTCTCACAGGTGGAAAGAGAGAGACATAATGGGGGCACTAAACAGAAAGTGCTCAAGATACCTAACCTTGCAACAAGCGTTTTGTCAAATCTGACAAACAGAAACTCCCAAGACAACTCTTTTTTAGCTTCTGTTCACAGCGCCAAGAATCGCTCACAAATGTTCTGCCATGTTACGATAGAAGGTGATAAGGAACAGATTTAAGTTGGAAACAGGAAGGCTATATGTTTGGCACCCCATCATGATTAACTTTTGACCAAAGAAACCTTTTGTTGTAATATCTTGATTTATCTGGTCACAAGTTTTTTATACCTGTGAACAATTGGTGTTTGGAATTTGTTGATGAATTTATTGAAAGGTCCCTGATTTTGTGACTATTTCTCTTCTTGTTGATTTAAGGCATGCATAACCTGTTAAGGAAATATTCTGCAGAGGTATGAGCTTAAGAAAAAAAAAATCACGATTCCTTAATTGATTGCAGTTCACAGGCTTGCCACTGATTTGGATGTCATTCTGATTTATTGTACCGTATTTGAATTACTCGTCATCATGTCGTTCCAAACCCATAAGACTTTCCTTCATTTTGCATTGTGGTAGTCTCCTGAATGACTGTGGAGACTGACAAAGAAGAGAAGTGCTGAATAAAGTTTTTTTTTTTTTTTCTTATAAAAATAATATTTATTTTGGGAACTGCAGTGCTATGTACTTGTTGGTACATATTTTGTGTCTCGCTAAAAAGTGCACCCAGGATCTTTTATGCCATGACACAGGTATTTTATTTTATTTTTTTAACAATGTCCTTACCACCTTTCTGAGCCTTGAAAATGGTTGCATTGTTGTCTACACAGGACCAGAAAGTGATTTCAGTAAAAAAAAAAAAATTGTGCTCCAAAGATGAACACGGGTATTAAAGGGTTGGAACAACATGAGCGTGAGTAATTAATGGCATGATGTTCATTTTTGAGTGAATTATCCATTTAATGCCTTTAATTATGCACAAAAATATACACATTTAAAATGAATAACAGGGCTAAAACTGTTCAATTCAATGGCTATTTATTTACTGAATCGCTATTTATATGCCGTTCAATTGCTATTTATTTACTTAAATTAATTGAATCATTCATTACATTCATTACATGGACCGGTTCAAAAGAATCGCCTGTTTGTGAATTGAACCACATGTTGATACTTCACTAAAAATTACTAGGTTAAATTTCTCATTTGTTTGTGAATCAGACTAAACAGATTGCAATGTATATGTTTGACTAAAAATAACTGGTTCATAAAGAGTCAGTTGTTTAGGAATCTGACTACTTTATTAGTGCCACTAGAAAGATTTCCATTATTTTGCATCACACTGGCTGGCTAACATTCTATCTCAACATCTAACTTCAGTAAAATATTACTTGCTTTGTTTTGGGGCTCAAGATTCAATAGTGGTGAAACACTGGCACTGAGGTAAAGATCAATATAAATGTCTTTCATTTGAAGATTGTGTATTTTTACCCAGTCCAAATGTTAATAATAGATGTATAGTGGGATTGTCCTTGCGTTTAATCTTCTTCCTCTTCATAACAGTATTAAGAAGTTCCTTTGTAAACATTAAAATGCTATCAGAAAGATAACTACACCATCCAACAGCAAGTACTAATTATGCACAATAAACAGGAAATGAATTGGAAAAATTAGTTTTTTAATGAAGGTCTGTTTTGAACTAATAGCTATCTGACTCCACCTGAGGCGGGGTAGGGGAGTGTTATGGCAAACTTACCGAGGCATTGTTGTGTTTCATAATTGCAGCGTAATTAGAATGCAATTGTTTTTTATTTCCCCCTCTGTGGTCTGTGGATAATAGATATTATTTGAAGCATATTGCTGTATCATAGGGTGTAATTTCTTTTTAATTACAATACAGTGATTACATGTCAGACAAAATCACATTGTTGATGCAGGAGTTGATTTACGTGAGGAGAACCACACTGACTGCAACCCGTTGATACACATACACACGTTCAGACACATACCCTTGCTCAACACATGTATAAAATGTACGTGAGATTGATTTTGTAAGTACATGCCTGTCTGTAGATTTCTATATATTAATCTAGACCTTTTTGAATTTTTTTTTAGGTCAGCCGGTTTTCACTGAGGGATTTAAACACATTAAACACTCTCAGATGTTAAAGTCATCATGGCAGCAGATGATTGTAAGCTTGAGAAATCCCCCATCATGCATCTATCTCTACTGCACCTTTTCATTTCCTGGAAACACTATTCCATCTGCCCCTCAAAACCACAAAGCAGAGGATCATGGGAAAATATAGGGACAATTTAAAACAAACTGAGTGAGCTTATTCGTCTTAAATTACTTGATTTCTTGTTCTTCCATGCGAATGCCAAAATCAGATGTTCTGTCAATGTGTAGGTATTACTGTTGACAGCCTGTTCCTGGCCTGTTTTTCAAACCATCACTTATAAGGTCATGGCTTCACATGGTGATATGAGAAACCAATCGCTTTATTTTTGTCATTTATACTGACAAATGCTTCCAGCTTCTTTCCAGCAGTGTGCCTTTCTGTTTGTCCTTCATTGTGTCCCTGAGATAAATATCATTCTCCCGTGTTACTTTCTATCTCCCACATCTTGTTGTCGTCACTGAGGATTACCCACACTGAAAAAATCTCTATATTTTACAATGCCAACCATGCCTGCATGTTTGTCTATGCAAAACATATGCAAATGGAATTAGAAACATAATTTCGAATTCTTTAAATATTT
>JAUCNO010000943.1:2399779-2410357 GCA_032353835.1 Enteromius viviparus | reverse complement strand
TATATATTTTTTTTTTTTTTTCATCATTTATTTTATTTATTTATTTATTTATTTATTTTTTATTAGATAAATTGCAAATTATATACTTTTTATGTTGCTGATCTCACCAGAGTGGTCTTTTTTTTCTCAGAGTGTACCAAACTGATGATTTGGCCACTCCTGAAGATCCTTTCTGATGATTTGTTTTGTTTTTGAAGCCTAACAATGGTCTGTTTAACTTGTATGGAGGGATTTGCTTGTAATAATGCATTATTTTTATGTTTATTATATATTTATTTATTTTTATTTGTTTTATTAATTCATTTATATTTTTGCACACAAGAACATTTGTAGAGAATTATCAGTGAACGAGCCCTATTGTCTTTTTGCTCTCTCATGACACAGGTATTCTGGGGTTGAATTTGTAATCACAATTTAAAGCAATAATCTGGTTGCTTGTGTTTTAAGTTTGTCATTTGTCTTCTGCTGCTTTCTTTCAATGACTCCTCTGTTGACTTACCGGGCCTACACAGGCTGCCTAAATCCGGCCTGGATTCCCAAGTTCTTCTGCAATGTAAATCAGGTCTTTTTTTTTTTCTTTTTTTTTTGCCTGTCATGGATACGGGATAAGCTCGGCCTGCAGCTGCACAAGTTTTACACACTGTCCCGGCACACTCTTTATCTGTTCTCCCAGAGGTTACATACTCCCTCTTGTTCTTGTTCAGCTCACATTCGCTTTAGCTAGCATGAGCTCTCTTGCCATATGATTCATGCTAGCTGCTATCTGGATAATCTCTCTCTCTCTCTAGCTCCCCTCCTCCCTCCCTCCACTCCTCTTTTCCTCCCTAGTCTGTGGAGTGTCTCTTTGACAGAACCTGATATAAACAGCCTTTGATTAAGCTCTGTGAGACCCAAAACAGCAAGTAGACGTGGCCCGGGCTTGGAAAAGTCCAAATGTTTGACTCTACAGTCAAAACACACAGTATGTAGGGTTAATTGTGCGACATTGGCTGATTGTGTGATTATGTTTGTGCTAAGTTTTCCAGTGTAAACTAACAGTGTAGCAGAAGGTCTGAATTGCGAGCTTGCTCCATGTTCTGGATGGTCGAGGTGCATCTAGCAGGGGATTTGCGATGTTTTTGTTTCAAGCTAGCTTGACGCTGTGCAACAACTGTCACCTGTCAACAACATCTGCGGTGAACAGCTTGCCTTCACCGGATGATTGAGTTTGGCCATACCTGCTGCCTCTGTCTCAAACTGTCGCATCTCAAATCTGTTCACTCTTCATCAGTTTTAAGGTTTTCTGTGAACCTTTCAGCACCTTGGAGTCATTGAGCACAACCTGAGTGAGTTGAATGTGGATTAGCATCAGTGGTAATGCCTGAAGAAGATATTTAGATTTAGCGATGACCATAGTGATGTCACGTTCTGAGTTGACATAATGTATAATGCTTCAGTTTTATTTATCAATTTTCAATTGTTAATGCATTAGGCATTATGAACTATCAATAAAAAATGTTCATATACTCTTTGTTAATCTGGGTTTAATGTCAGTCCTGATATAGTAAATAACAGGCCTGTAAATAATGTTCATATCTACTGCATATTCATAATAACTTTAGCAACCTGTACATTATTCATCTACTTGTAATTCCTGATTATAGCTATTAAAAGCGGTATATCAATCTGTAAATATTACCCTGTTTCTTCTTGTACATATCTTCTATAAGCACACTTATACCTATATCCTGCACTTGCTGTTCATTGCACTGCTGGTTAGATCTAAACTGGATTTTGTTGCCTTGTACTTGTACATGTGTGATGACAATAAAGTTGAATCTAATCTAATCTAATGGTTTATATATATGTTTATATGTTTATATGTTTATATTTATGTAATACCAGGATAACAATGAATTCCAGGCAAAGCTGTTTTTTTTTTTGACACTCCAGTCATTAGTGTCACATGGTCCTTCAGAAATCATTCTGATTGGGTGCTCAATAATTATTTCATACAATTAATATTGACCTATAAATGCTGTAAAAGTATTATTTATACTTTTCTTCCTTTATCGTTATTCCTAACATTTCCTAACAATGCTCTAGAAATGAAAAACTTTTTGGATTGTTTATTATGTTATATAATTTTATTATGATGATGTATGAGAGATAATGTAGAGTCAGCCAGTTATTATCACAAAATAAACATGACAGGATGATCAGAACCTGATGTGTATCATTAACCAAGTTTTGTATCATCCCAAATGGATTTATTTTGTGATAATGACTGGCATTATCTTGCTTGCAAAGCTATTTACCAAATAAACAAATGGACATTGAATATTGATTGGAGCTGAAATTATGTGTTATGTGAGAAGGGAACAGTGGCTGAGAGGACTGGTTACCAGGGACAACAGTCAAAAACACAGTATTGCGGTCGTTATGCAAAAATATGAATGCAGCAATGAACCAATCAGAGCAAAATATTCCAGAAAGCTGTCAGAAATAATTTGATTGCACTTTCAGGCTACCAGTAAGAGAGTAGTACTCTCAGCTTTATATAACACTTTCATTTTTTTCAAATGTGTTCCACAGAATCCCTTAAATTCAGCATATAAAATCCCCCAAAATTCAATAGGAGCCTGCACATCAGCATTGAAACATCTTGCCATGACAGAAAGCTCTGTTTTTAAGTGCTGCACAAATTGAAAATAGAAAACGAATACTAAACGGGCGGATGAGCCCAGCGATCAGGGATCAGTGCTGGTCTGTAACTTGTCTGACACTCTATGTGTGACTGGGTAATCCCTCAGACTAATGAGGATTGTCTGTGAGTTTGTGTGTGTTGCAGCATTCACCTCCAGTGCTCAGCAGGGCTATTAAACCATCACATCCATCTCTGTAATGAGTGTGTTTGGGTTAATACCCATTAAACGGATTATCTGTGTGCGTGTGTGCATGTCTGTATAAGAAACATTACAAAAGATCAAGGGCAAGGTGTAAGAAGTTTATATCAGAGTGACAACAGATAGAGATGGTATAGATAGAAGGCAGTGAAGCGGCAATACTAACTATGCTTATGCTACTATGCTGTGTGTGTTGTCCAATTTCAAATGTATAACTTTCAGTTTGAGTCCTGAATTTAAAATTCTATGTGCAACAGGCAAAATGATTCAGATTTTTGAATTTCTGAAAGTTGAATTAAAATATTTAAATTATATTTTCAGTCTCCCTCCTATTAACCACAAACATCATATACACATTATCATTTAAAAGCAATTTTAAAGTCAACTTATTTTAATTATATTGATATGCATTATAAATGCATTATAAATGCATAGTAAATGCATTGTATATTAATATAAAATGAATAAGATTAATGTGCACACATACACAGTTGTGTATATATAAACACGCTACTGTTCTTTTTTTTATGTATGTATTTATTGTTTAAAAAAATATATTATGCTGACTATGCCTGCATACTATGCCTGGTTTCAATAAACTCCTAAATATCTATATCTATATCTATATCTATATCTATATCTATATCTATATCTATATCTATATCTATATCTATCTGGCAAAAGAAAACTGGAGAGCTTGGGTCTTCAATTATATGAAAAATATATAAAATATATAAAAATAATAACAAGTAGTTTTTTCATATGATTGAAGAACAGAAAGTTTTCCAGAAGTCTTTCATTTCCCAGAATGTCTCATATTGTCTTAAATTATTCAAATTATTGTGTGACTGGGCTGAATTCCACTCTTGAAAAAAAAAAAAAAAAAAAAAAAAATAAATATATATATATATATATATATATATATTTTTTTTTTTTCTTTTTTTTTTTGCAGTGATTCCATATAATAATCTTTTTGTTTGTTTCCAAATAGAACCTTTCAGTGAACTGCTCCTAAAATAACCATTTTGAAGAGCATTTAAAAGCATTTTTTGACTTTTGAAGCTTTTCTACTTTTGAAAGATTCCATGGATGTTGAAGGTTCTTCATAGAACCAATGATGCCAATAAAGAACCTTTATGCTTTGGTTTAAAATTTAGTGAGATTGTCCTGTCATTACAATTCATCATTCTAATGAAAGCAATCAATTATTTTTTCAATAGTCGTCTCATGGGTGCTGCACTATAAGTTCACACACACACACACACACACAAGTTCACACATTGTACAACTAATGCCTGTATACAGTAATATTTGATTAAGAAAGTTCTGCTTTCTCAAACACTTCTGACTCAAGCTCTCCAGTTTTCTCTTGTCAGATCCAACCATCTTTAAAGTGACTGACAGTTGGCCTTTGCCCCATTGTGTCTTTACAGACTTTTGTCTGATTAGCCTTGGATCTGTAACTCTGCGATCCATTCTGACAGTGTGTATCTGTCTGGCTCTTTTGTCAGAACTGGCCTTTTCAGCGTCTACACTTGATTCAAGTGACTCAAAGGCTCGCTTCAGTGCTTGAGATTCATTCTTTAGTGTTCTTGACTGGGACTCTCAATTCACAACTTTGACTCCTTGAGTTTTGACGCCTTGGGGCTTCACCAGCACGCAGTATGAGATCTAGTTCCCTATGTTTAATAAAAACAGGGCGTTCATGTAGCTCTGGCATACCGTTTGTGAAAGCAAGTATTCTCTGCACTAAAAACACATCTGGAATCATTCCTCACCCTCACGGTTGTGTTAAAAATATTCTACAGCATCAAGTCACGGGCCTTCGTTATGACATAGCCACAACTTTGACTCCCTTATTCCACACACTCCTTGATTTCTCCCTCCACATGCGTAACAACGTATCATGTTATCACATTACCTCGGAAAACCCGCTGGCGGTGGGAACACAGTGAGGCTCGTAAGCAAAACTCTAGTTTTATGAGCTGACAAAAGGCTGAACTGATAGTTCGTCCCTGCAGCGAGGCACACACACAGCAGCAGCTCAGAGGAACTGACGTGAAGGAATATTTATGTTCTGTACTGCTGGGCGTTAGTGGATTACAGAGAGAGGGGATAATGGGGTCTGACGATGTCAAAATTTCTTCTGAGTTCTCTTCCCCCGCTCTGTCTTTCCTTTTCGCAAAAACAAAATTGACATGAGCGCTTGCTTTCGAAGGCTTCCATTCAGTATCCCCCCCCTGTAAGTACTATTAAAAAGATAAATGGGAGGCTTCCATAGTATATATTTATGTGCTCCACCCCATACAGAGAAAAATTAGAGGAACGAGACTTTGTTCTGCTATACTTGTGTCTTCTGTCTGTTGTTTGTTCACCACTACAAATGAAATGAAAAAGCATGATTGTTTCCAAAGATTTATATTTGGCACATCTGACTAAGGGGTTCATGGTTAATCATCTAATCATCGCTCTTAATTAAAAGATTCTCAAATTCTTGAGTAGTGGACTTTATGCGGAAATCTTTTAATGAAAAATGTCTGTTCTGAATCCGGAAAAAAAAAAAAAAACATTTATTACAGTGTTATCTTTGTTACAGTACCCATCTTTGTTTATGTTAGTTAATAAAAATGCAGTCCTTCATTGTTAGTTCATGTTAATTCACAGTGCATTAACTAATGTTAACAAACACAACTCAAATTTTAATAATGCATTAGGAAATGTTGAAGTTAGTAGTAGCTAAGATGAATAAATGCAGAAATGTTCATTCTTAATGAACTCACGTTAACTAATGAACCTTATTTTAAAGTGTTACAGTTTAATTTAATACTTTTTTTTAATTTTATTGCTGGATAAAGCGTTATTGTGAATTATAGAACAAAGCAGTGGTGTAAAGCTCAATGATGGATTTGTGTCTTAAATGCATCCAGCTTTTTACTTTTTGTATTTTCGCCATACTATCGTGATGTTTTTTTGTTTTTTTTTCATTTGCTTTTTTTTTTTAATTTATATTGTTTTTTTAATCTGCTGTTTGGATTCTCATTCTGATGGTACCCATTCACTGCAGAGGATATATTGGTGAGCAAGTGATGCAATGCTAAATTCAAATTTCAAAATTAGTTTCAAATGCTAAAACAAATTCATCTTAATGTTGGATGACCTGTTGTTTAAATATAATTGGGTGAACTGTGCTCATGACCTTTAGATCAATATTTCATTGCTATTTTAAGTAATCTTTTGTTGCAGTTACTGTATAATCAATGGTTATATACAATACTACTTTGTACTGTAATGCTTTTATTTATTTACTTTTTTGATTTCACTATTTAAATGCATTGGTCTCTTCACAGGGTCCCTACTTTTCTGGACGGATGCCAGGGCTGAGAATGCAGAAACACTTAAAGTACCTTAAAGCACTCATTTAAAGCCTAAGAATGAGGAATGAATGTGGCGACTAATGAGAGTGTAGGAGGCATAACTCAAGTTTGCCAGAACTGGAGAGAACGGGTGCAAGTGTGCACATGTGTCTGTGTTTGTGAACTCTGTTGTTTTCCAGTCTACATTCTGACAGATAAATGACTGTGGTAATGTTTGTCTGCTGGCTCACTCTCCCACTCACACACATCTGTTTGCCGGAGTGCCATATCAGAGTTCTGTTCACACATAAACACATACATATAGAGCCGTTTGCACAGACGTGACTCCGTCTGCTGCTCATTTGTCTAGGAGGAAAGGGCCTGCTCATAAAAGCATTTATCCTCGGCACACTGCTCAATTCCACAAGACTGCAGTCTTGAGTGTGGCAGTAATACAGATTTCATATATAGTTGGGTTCAAAAGTCCACGTTAAATTTCTGAAAATCTAATATAAAACCAAAGCAAGCAGGTTTTAGGATTTTGGTACAGTAAATGTGAAGGAACAATGTGATGTAAGATGAAAAAGAGAGAGAGAGAAGTCTGAAATTCACTTTGACATTTCATTTTATCTTGTCACTGATATAATATATCATATATAATATATCAGATATTGTCAGTCAGCTGGAAGTGCCAGCCTAGTTCAGGGGATGGCACTCCAGCGCCCAACAAACTTTCTGTGTTTTTTGTCTGTTTACATGCCTGGACTTAGTCTCACAAACTCATTCTGTCTACATCCCGGACTTTCATTCATGTTTCTGTGTTGTCACGTGTATTCACTCATGTCTCCGCCTTACCCATCAGTCACCACAGCAACAAATTGTCTAACTCCTCCCACTGACCTAGATTCGCGTGTATATAACCTGGAAGTGTCTGTATGTTTGTACGGTTCGTTGTTTAGTGTTTCATTCATTCGTGTTCCTGGTTTTCGTCACTCTGTTGGATTATCTGTTTACGACTTCTGCCTGGATCTGGACTTCCCCTTGGTTTCTCCCCAAGGACTCAGTTGACTGGTATTGAGACCCTTTGCTTCGTTTCTCAACCCCGCTTTTGTTTTTGTCTCCTACAACTTTGTCTGCCGGTGCTCGACCACTGCTGTCCTGACTTTAAAAGCCTTTTAATAAAATACACTGTTTGCATTTGAATTCGCACGCCCCTCGCGTACTCTCTTATAACAGATATAATCATCTTGTATTTCAAACTTGGTGGCATTTATCTGTGAACCACCAACATGTTGGTCTGGATATTTTTTCAAGAAAATTTTATGAAGCCCTCAGGGTCCTATGTTATGATGACATATTTGATATTGCCATGCCTTCCAGGTCCACAGATCCCAGGTCAGACACACTTTCTCGTTCACAGTCACCAGAGTTTTAATTAATATCACCTGACGAAGAGAAGCTTACCTGAGTTACTCACCTGACATAAGCACCTGCCAGTGAAATATCAAGGGGATCGTAAGATACTCTTCACTCCGTTACCCGACATACTTACCAGATTTTCTCACCTGAAGTACTTACCTGCATCGGAGATGTGTTGATTCCAGTTTTTTGGCAAGCACAGCAGTGTCGTCCCATGTTTAACGAACACCTGTTACCCTACCTACGAAACTCACCTGTTCACCGCGCATGTGCAAGCTGGAAGAAAGGACTAGGCTAACCTGATCATTCAGATAAGTTCTGTTTTCCTAACCTGTTCTCACTCACTTTGTCCAAAAGACAAGGAGGACTCTGAAAAGAGGCAAGAAGGGAGAAGATTCATTTAAGCCCAGCGAATGATTCGCTGACGCCTTTACCACTATCAGCACACACCCACAGGAAGGTGATCTAGAGATCGCCTGGATGTCATTTATGTTGTTTAATCCCTTCATTCCATTCCCTCACAACTTGTGAAATAAGCTTTGTTGATTGACTCTCTCGCCTCACCAGTCCAGTCCTGAGTGTTACAGATATATATATATATATATATATATATATATATATATTTTTTTATGACTTATGACATGGTAGTGGGATTTGTTCTGTAAATAGTGTGATGTAGAGAAAGGCTGATCCGATGCAATGAGAGGATATATACTGTAGGATGTTAAATGAAGGTAACTGTATAAAGTTCTTAGAATTACGACAGCTCTGTGTGTGTGTGTGTGTGTGTGTGTGTGTGTGTGTCTGAGATATTGATTATATTTGATTGTTCAGCAATTTAAGTTTTTCCCACTTAAAGTTTGAAAGTTATGAGGCCATAATTAAATCAACCAGTGAAACAAACTGCGGCAATTATTTTGGAAACTTAATTTAAAACCTGTGCCTTATATTAACATATTACAATGATTTATAAAGGATATGACACTGAAGACTGGACTAATGGCTACTTTTAGCTTCATCACAGAAATAAATTACATTTAATTTATTGATTTCTTGATTCCCCCCCCCCCCCCATCCCCCCAGCCCTTCTTCTTACTATCACAGAGTACATGCAAACTTTTAAAACTAACAAAGTAAATCTTGTGGTAACGTTTCAGCAGTTTTGTTAATGTAAAAAAGTGGGACACTTGAACATTTACCATTTCTGTGCTGCAAGAATCCCTAAATTCACAATACTGTTTCTGAATTGACTATGCCAGTAATTTTACATAGTGTCTGTTGTTTGTGTGTGTCTGCAACTTTCGTCTCTGCTGGTGAGATTCTAGAAAGTACCTGTGTGCTAATCTGAATAACAAAGTGTGTATTTGTCAAATTTTCCTCAGTGTGATGTGTTGTCATCCCCGTCTGCCTCTAATATCTTCGTAACACGTCGCACCTGCACCCTTGTTCATTTAGATGTCTCCGTTCAAGACATTGCCGCTCCATTCATCTTATCTCTCTTTCCTTACCGTCACCCTAAATTACACAGTGCACAGGAGGAGGAGGGATACAGACGGTGTCATAAATACTGAGTGTGGAGAGAGAAGAGAGGCAGACTGACAGAGAGAATGTGTGTGTGCATACTCGTAAAACGGGCCCTATGTGGGGTTTAAATTACCAGATCTCGGTGCCTAGAAAACTTCAGCCAACAGACTCCAACACGTCCTTGCAGATTTACAGACAGAGTGTGAACATAAGAAAGTGAAACACAAAGAGATGGTGTGCTTAACATCACTGCGTAATATTAAATTATTCTCTGAGACCTGTCATCGTCTCTATACATTACACTTTATCTGGGGCTTTACCTTTCGCTACAGAGCCCTTGCCATACAGTATGCTCAGGTAAATCTAGTTTCACATACATTTGACAACACATACTCAGCCACACTGTTGTGTAGATGGTTTCAGCCTTATGTGTGATTTAAAATATCACATTTTTAAATAGACTTCATTTTAAAGATCCCATTTGATCAGCAGTTTGCATTTCTGTGTTGACATGTTTGCTTTTGAGGTGTATTAAAGAGCTGATCTGATGTATATAAGCAGTATTTGCTATAGCCACTTAGAGACAGGTAGTGTCAGGGGTGAGGCACTCTCATATTAGAAAGCATCTGATTTGAGAAAAATCGGTTTAGTGCAGGATAGGTCATCAGTAGCTCAGAATGGATTGCACAGTTTGATGTCTCTAGTGATACCAAGGAAATAATTAAACGATTGCTGTTATTTCTTGTCTAATTAGGAAATGGCAAGTTCTAAGCAGATTGGTGCATTGCTTTGAATTTCATTGATCCTTAAATGCCGATTCTAACTGCTCCCGTCAAGTTCAGACCCGTATCTAAGACTGAAACCAGTCAGCAGCTCAGTATTTGCATCAAGCCCAGTATTCAGAAGGTGGTCAACACTCTAAATCTGACAAACAATTCAACCATGTCTAAATATAAACTGGCTTTTCATCTTAAGCACAATGAAAAGAGTTGAATTCTGTGCTCTCTGCATGTGCACCACCTCTTCATGAACAATAGTCATGCCAGCCTAAAGCAAAGAGGAAACCTACCAGTGTTTACCTTTCTTTCAAATGCCTTTCCTGCTTTTATCTGATCAGCTCAATTCTGACCAGCATTGTTTGTTCACAATAACGCCGGACACCCATCTATTGTAACAGAATGGTAATGGAATCTTTTCAGGTGTTGAAGTAGGAAGCTGAGAACATTTGGCTACTTGAAATCAAAATCAGTAACACAGTAGAATAAGGTTCCATTTTGTAACATTAGTTTATATAAACTCACAATGAAAAATACTAGTGTTTATTAACCCTCTGGGGTCTGAGGTGGTTTTGGGGCAGTTGAGATGTTTGGACATGCTCTGATATTTGAGCTTTTTTC
>JAUCNO010000943.1:2383605-2393836 GCA_032353835.1 Enteromius viviparus | reverse complement strand
TGTGTGTGTGTGTGTGTGTGTGTGTGTGTGTGTGTGTGTGTGTGTGTGTATATATATATATATATATATATATATATCTCATGATTTCCACAAAAATATACAGCAAATGCAACTTAAAGAGAATATTAATCTAATAACGTAAATTATAAATAGCTACTGAAAATGACATTGCTGTTGGTATTTGCATTTCATTTACATCGGCCACATCATAAATTGTTTCAACATTATGGCATCATTGGAATGTTAAAAGATATTTCCTGTGCCATCATACTGATGTGCTATGATCAGTGCTCAGTTTATAATGCACACTCATCCTACGCACTTATTTTGGTTTTATATGAGTTAACTGAGATGCTCTTGACCACCAGTAATTAGACCAATCCTGTTGTATAGATATATCAGAGCATCTGAGAAGGTTCCCTTTGTTAGATGAAAAATGTTAATGTGGTCAGATGGTTATCAACTTGCTGATAAGATAAGGCTAGGAGTTCTGGAAACGGTTGCATTTGCTTCGTGTGTCAATACAGGAAGTCACTTTTCATAGATAAGGTGATAAGTAGCATACATTATAATATATGGATAAGTAAGTTTTCTCTCTCTCTCTTCCATCCTAACTTTTCTTCTCTCTCCCCCCTTTCTTTGACTTGCAGTTCAATCCAGTTCTCTGGAATTCATCTGCTCAGGTGCTTCATAGCACATGTAACAGGAAACCTACAGCTTAAAAATAAACAGTCGTGAGTGTACTGCGCTGCCTTTTCAGACGTCACAAATCTGAGGTCTGGGCCTAGTGTCATAAAACCAATTTGAAAATGCCTGATTTAAACCATTTCATTACTGATTCTATGTATGCATTATTTTTAAATGCAGAGGCTGGAATCACAATGTTACTGGTTTCAAGATTCATCCAGCTCTCCATAAACTCTCTGAATGATCCAGCAATCCAGTGTATGATTTAACAACATTTATTAGGTTAAACTGCAAATGCACATCCCTGTCTGTTGCTGTGTAGTCAAGTGGAATATTTGTTCTTTTAAATAAAATTACAAAGTGTTGCTTTAAATGTTTATGAGTGACTGTTTATGAGTGACAACTTTAAATCTTATTCTTACTTTAGAGATTAAACCAAAATGTACCAGCATGATATGATCAGATCAAGTTTTAGATAATTTTTTTCTGTTAACAAAATTACTGAAAGCTGTGGCTCATTTATAAAATTAGTTAATTAAAACCCAGTAAAAAAAAAACTGAATTAAACCCACTGAATGGATAAGAAAATGACTTCTTACTCTTAAATATGATCTCTTGGGGCCATATCTTCTCCCTGGTTTGCTGTGAACCTAGTGTGTTATGGTATTGCTACACACTTTTCGGACCGTACTCTTCCTAAATTATTTGTGGTAAGGCAGGTTTTGTTATTTCACCCAAGGGTCAACATGCTTATTGCGTATTACAAGGTTATCATTGATTGGACATGTAAAGGATATCACAGCTAGTATTAAGCTAGTTGCTAAGACGCTAAAATCCTTTCAGTTTAATATGTTAAGCCAATGCCAAAATTGTATCTCTTTTGTTTGAAATAATGGGATTTTAAATCATTTTTTAACCTTAGAATTCAAAGTTTTAAATGTTTAGAAGTTTCATTAATATCATAGTGTACTAACTGCTTGGTATTTTAACCCCACAAAAGCCATTCTAAGACAGCAACAGAGCTTCAGAACCTCTTTTTAAAATGCCGAGTATGAAATAATATTTAAAAGGGACCTTCAACTGAGAGTTAAAAGCCTTAAACAAGCTAATTTTTATGTTTTTATTTTTTTACATACCCTGTAAAAAATATGTACCAATTCCATCAATGTACTTTGAGCCTAAGTGTCCTTACAGGTGTTAGACGGTTTATGTAGTTACATAAGTGCCTCAAACTGTTTATTTTAACTTTGTAACTAAAGAGACCGGTATATGTGTGTGCATTTTTGTATTGAAAGAAAAGTTAGGTACCATGCATTCCTATAGTCTCCTATATCTCTAAATGGTCCTTTAAAAAGAATCATATGGTTTATGACCTTTTTTCATCTGTATGACGCAGTTTTGGTTTTGGTAGACAACATCATGTCTTCTCCGCTCAGAAACAGCGGGTGTGGTAATGGTACAGGGCCATACCTGGAGAAAAACAATAAAATTTAAGTGCCACAGTGTTATAAAATGGCAAGAGGGTGCAATTGCATTTATTGTGTCTAAACTTAACCATCAACAATTACATTCTTTTTTTTTTTCACCCTCTCTCTTCGTTTTAATGCTTTGGCATTTGGACACTGACCCCATAAAACATTTGTAGCAAGTTAATTATTTTTCACTTTTTTTTTTCTTCCAAATTTTATAGACCCCAGGCATATATTAAAGCTCTAAGGGACAGGTAAAAGTTCACTCTTTGTCACCCGGGATGCAAGAAAGAGGGGACTAAGACGGGTATAGAAAATGTATAGAAGCAATCTGGAATCTTAGCTCACTTTGTGAAAAAAGCATTATCTCTGCAATCTTTCAATTGGAATCTACACCATCTTCCCTACAGGATTCTACTTTTCTTTTCTTTTCTTTTTTTTTTTTAAACTCAACATGTGCGAGCAACCAGATCCTGTCTGCCCGGTAAATGCCACCATATGCGTAGGCACATCCTGCCTGGTGCCCTATGATTCGTTCAATGACATCCTCGGCGTGGTGATGAGCACCACGCTTACCCTCATGCTGGCCTTGGTCATGTTTTCAATGGGTTGCACTGTTGAAGCAAGAAAGCTGTGGGTGCACATCCGCAGACCCTGGGGCATTTTCATCGGTTTCCTGTGCCAGTTTGGCATCATGCCTTTCACAGCCTTTGCGCTTTCGTTGATTTTCAACGTCCTTCCAGTCCAGGCTGTAGTCATTATCATCATGGGCTGTTGCCCAGGAGGTTCCAGCTCAAATGTGTTCTGCTACTGGCTTGATGGAGACATGGACCTAAGGTAAGACTATCAATCTGTTCTCTTTTCAATATCCGTATGTTGCTTGTAACACTAAAGGCTTTCTAGATCCCAGAAATGACCTGCATAAACACCAGTTTATTTAAACATGAAGTCTGTGGTTTAAAATGCAGCAGTGTCAAGTATAAATTCACTTCATTGTTTGCACAATATGTCTACTAGGCTGAACTAGATTCTTTGCTGTTTTAATTATATTAACACATGGAAATTTTGTTTCTAAAATTATAAAGTGTTTCAAAATTATTTTTACTTCATCATTGTATACTATTTTAGAATAATAGTATAATACATTAAAATACTGTAAATTATTGTGTATTTTAACAAGTTTTAAAATACAGTAATACAATTTAGAGCACAACTAAATACTGATTTCTGCCACCCATAGCATCAGCATGACCGCATGTTCTTCAATTCTGGCTCTGGGAATGATGCCTCTTTGTCTTTTCATCTACACCACAGTCTGGACTTCAGGCGATGCTATAGAGATCCCTTACGATAGCATTGGTAAACCAGCCTCAAATGAACTAAACACTAAATGTTCAATTGTATGTATTTGTTTAGTGTTTAATGTTACCGATGGTCATTCCAGGAATCGCACTAGTGGCTTTACTTGTGCCTGTCTGTGCTGGGATGTACACAAAACACAGGTGGCCCAAAGCAGCCAAAAAGATCCTCAAGGTAGCTTTTGTTTCTGTATGTGTAATATTGTAAATGCTTATGCATGCTATATAACTTCATGTGTATTTTGATTTTTGTATGTATAGGTGGGATCTGTGGTAGGAATCTTCCTAATCATCATCATTGCAGTCATAGGTGCTGTTCTGTATCAGTCCTCATGGACCATTTCTCCTTCCCTTTGGATTATCGGTACCATTTATCCATTCATTGGCTTTGGTCTGGGATTTCTCCTGGCACGCTTTGTGGGACAACCTTGGTACAGGTAATAATCTGTTAATTTTGTCTTCCCATAAGGTATTAGATGGTTTGTTGGAACAGTTAGGTCAAATCTGCATCAATAAATGTGGCCAAAAGACTGCAGAAAAAACACTTGATGGTTTATTTCGCAGGTGCCGTACTATCGCTTTAGAAACAGGCATGCAGAACGCCCAGCTGGCCAGTACTATTACCCAGCTTTCCTTTAGTCCTGAGGAGCTTGAGGTCATGTTCGCTTTCCCCTTAATCTACAGTATCTTCCAACTGGTTGTAGCTGGGATTGCAATAGGACGTAAGAAGAAACTCTTGTTCACTCTGCACTTACTCATTGTTTGTATTCTACTAAAATGTTGCTAACTCATTTCATGATGTCCTTTGATGTATTTGCAGTTTATTACTCATTTAAGCGGTGTAGGGGGGGGGCATCGGAGGAGGATGGGGAAGATGCACGGAGCACAGCTGAGGATCAGGATAAGCAGAATTACGCTTTGGAGAATGGTGGCTTTCACACTGATGAGAACAGCAACAGGGAGAATAAGGACAAAGGTACCAAGTTGTGAGCCAAACGTAGTTTTGCTAGCCTCTGTGACCTGAGCGGTCAGAGCTGACCTTCTGGATGCATGAACTTTGAACCAGAGAGTTTATCAATAAACTCAACCGCAGTTGAGACAAGTGAATGCACTTTTCCACATTATAAAAAAGCATTTAAATATGTTTTTAAAAGGAGTCGGCTCACAGGTTTACTAACACAGAGCTGTATTTTGTGTATGTCTATTTTGTGTTATGCTTTGGTCGGCAACATTCAATTAATATACCTTTACTGAAATATGCTGACTCTCCTAAAAATGGTGAGTAATTCCAACATCAATGTAATAAAGTGAAATATTTTATACTTTAAGAAGAATATACATTACAAATGGCAAGTAGATTGCATTTAAGATAATTTATTTAAATGTTACTTTGTATACACATAATCATAATGGACATTTAATGTTTTGCTTTTTAAATTATTTATGTATGATACAGAAAATGTATACTTGCTTTGTAAGCCTTTTTTACCATGTTTGAGTAATGGTATTTTCCATGTACATGGAGATCAAAACAAAGGGGATTTCTCTCTCTTTTTAATTCCTTTAAATTACTTAACATTTAAACATTAACACAACAGCTTACAAGATCTTAAAAATGTTTAGATTGACAATTCATGCAGTGTGTTTTATTTTTTATTTTTTTTGTTGGTGATATTTATATGCAAAACAGCATAAATAAAACATGCTTATTCAAAAATTTTATACGTCATGATTTTTTACTCCACTGGGAGCTGATAATGTTGGCGATGTATTATACCTTGCATGGGGATAATTAAATCAGCTTATTTAAGGTTTCATTAACCCTCTTCCAAAAAAAGTTACAAATTGTTGGAATTCTGTCAAATTATTCTGCTGAATAATAATGACTAAATGGCTTGATGGTTCAGAGTGACTAAGTGGTCATGCAGAACTTTAACCCAAAAGATAATCATTTGCTCACTCTCATGTTGTTCCAAAACAGTACGGCATTTGTGCTTCTGTGAAACAAAAGAAGATATTTTGATACATTTTGATGAAGAATGTTGATAACCAAATTATGTGCCTATTGACTTTGTGACATTTTCTAAAATAGAATTTACTATCCATATGAGAAAGATATGACAAGAAGCTGAATAAAAAAGGATGACAGAATTTCCCTTTAAGGCCTCAACTATTCATACAACAAATAAAGAAGGCAAGAGGCTAAAGGTAAAACATTCATAGAATTTGGTAACAGAAACAGGAAGTTTAGTTCTTATTAAAATGTTCTGAGATGGTTCATTTGCCCCAGAGAAAGACCGACAGCTATTAAAGATTGTCGAGGAACTGAATATGGTGCGTCTATTTTCACTCTGTATATTGTTTCTGAGGATTGCATGTGTATGTTCTTGTATGGTGTATGTGCTTGCCGGTAAATGCCTGTTCTACAGTGATGTGGAAGAGTTTGCCGTTTCCACGAACTGCGCTGGAAAGACAAACATTGCTGAGTGCGATCATGTCACTGACATTAAAGAAGATCTGCGTGGACTTCCGTCAAACTTACTTAATCTCTGCATTAAAATGGAACGAGACTGTCATGGTGTCTTGAATCCAGACTCATTCTCACGCTTTGTTTCTTTGGAATACCTTGAAATTACTGGATGTTTTTCAGAGATCCCTCCAAAGGCTTTTAATGAATTGACCAATGTAACTTCATTAACATTGTCTCACTTGTCTACAAAATACTGTTGTGAGGTAACTCTTGATTTCAGTCATCTTCTATCACTTAACTATTTGTCTTTTTCACGGTATAGTTTGTCATTATTGGCACCAGATGTTTTTGCAGTGATTCCTCAGTTGCAAGAAATAATCATACTTAAGGTGTGTTTAAAAGGATATATCTGACACAGATCTCAAATACTCGGGAAACCAGAAAGGAAAGAAATGCACGAGATGATTCGAAAAAAGATTTGTTTATTTTGCTGAACGAGACTCGAAAGGTCTGAGTCGGTTAAATGATCCGAATTTCCCATCTCTATCGTGCCGCTCTGCTGCCGGGTGTTGACCAATCGGTGATGGTAAATGATACCTCGTGCCAAACCCAGACCAATCATTGTTCCATTCACGCCCCCTCCCCTTCCCTTCTGTTCTCTGTGCTGTGTACAGGGATCCCCAGATGAGTGCCGAATGCCCTCCAGACTCGAGACGTGAATTGGGGACCACTGTCCGACATGATGTCTTCCCGGAGGCCGCAGTAGCGGAAGACATGTTCCATGAGAGCCTGGGCAGTCTCCCAGGTGGTGGCCAACTTGGGTAATGGAATGAGGCGGCAAGCCTTGGAGAAGCGGTCTATGACTGTGAGGATAACAGTGAAGTGGTTGGAGGGTGGCATGTCAGTGATGAAGTCAATGGCCAGATGTGACCAAGGTCTTTTAGGCACAGGTAGAGGACAGAGGAGGCCGGCCGGGCATTGACGTGATGATTTAGATATCTGGTAGGTTGGGCATGCATGTACAAAGGTCTAGATGTCGGCGGCTAGGGTGGACCACCAGAAGCGGTTGGAGACGAGCTCCGTGGTAGCTAGCATACCAGGGTGACTGGCGCTTGGGTTGTCATGTACCAGGTGTAGGATACGTTGGTGGAGAGGTTCAGGTACAAATGTCTTGGTAGGGGGGCAGTCAGCCGGACGGGCTTGATTCCTTGAACTGGCGTAAGAGTGTAAGAGTGTCAGCTTTGAGGTTCTTGGTGCCAGGCCGATAGGTGATTTGAAACACGAACCTGGCAAAGAACAGTGACCACCGTGCCTGTCTGGCGTTCAGTCTCTTGGGGCTACGGAGATACTCTAGATTGCGGTGGTCGGTTAGGACTAGAAATGGTTCGTGGGCTCCCTCTAGCCAGTGGCACCACTCCTCCAAAGCTGCCTTCTGGGCAAGGAGTTCCCGGTCCCCCACATCGTAGTTGTGCTCGGCCGGGTTCAGTTTGCAAAAGAAGAAAGCGCAGGGGTAAAGCTGGGCAGGGCTTCCGTGGCGTTGTGATAGGACGGCCCCGATGCCCGTGTTGGAGGCGTCGGCCTCGACTATGAACTGTAACTCTGGATCGGGGTGCTTTAGGACGGGGGCTGTGGTGAAACAAGTCTTCAGGCCTTTAGGCTTTCTTCGGACCAGGGCAGGCGTCGGTAGCTTTGCTTGGTCATGGTGGTTAAGGGAGTGGTGACCTTGCTGAAGTCCCGAATGCAACGCCGATAGTGGAGGAAGGCGCGTGGCTTGGGTCTGGCTGAAGGCGATCCGAAGGTCATGATAGGCCTGGGGCAGGTTGGTGAGATCGATGTCTTCGGTGGTGGAGCTGGCAGACAGACTGGCTTGGCGGGTGGTTTGACAGAGACAGTGCAGGTGGCAGAACTCGGACCATTGCGTGATCCTGACGGGTGCGCCAGATGGTTGGGTTGTGCAGATCCAGCCAGGGTAATCCCAGAATCAGAGGGTGATCGGGTGAGTGGATGACGTACAGTGAGATCTCTTCAGAGTGCAGTGAGCTGGTGCAGAGAGTGAGTGTGGCCGTCTGGTTTGTGATGCATCCTGTGCCTATGGGCCGGCCATCGAGAGCTGCCACCGCCATGGTGGGGGAACATGAAAGGAGAGGGAGATTGTGTTTAGTGACAAAGTCCTCATGAATGAAGTTACCAGCAGCACCTGAATCCACCAGGGCTCCGGCCATGATTTCACAGTCATTAATTAACAGCAGGACATCAACTCTCATAGCGGGACTGACAGAGACTGCACTCACCCGATAAACTCGTGGTAGTGGTGGCCGTGAAGGACAGGTGGCACGGAGGTGACCAGCCAGGCAGCAGTAGAGACACAGGTTGTTCTGAATACACCATTCGCACTCCTCCCAGGAGATCTGGGTGGAGCTGATCTGCATGGGTTCTGCTGGTGGTTGACTAGGCCGGGGCTGAGCCTGAGTGGGAGTGTGGTCGGTTTTTAATACCCAAATCCATGTATTCTTAGAGCGTCTTGTTCTGGTCCCGACTGGCCAGTTCAGCCTGTAGATCCTCTCGCAGCCCGCGCCGGTAGATGGTGAGTCTGCGTCCCATCCAGTTTGTGCGGCCAGTGTGCGAAAAGCCATTGTGTAATCCGCTGCTGATGAGTTGCCTTGTTTTAAAGTCATTATTTCGTCCTTAGCATCCCTGCCATCCAAAGAGTGATTGAAAACCTCCCGGAATTCTCTGAGGAAGGCGCGATAGGGAGGAAACGTCATGTTGCGGCCTTTCCAGAGCGCCGTCACCAAGTCTAGAGCTCTTCCAGATCAGGGAAACTTTAATCTCATCAGTGGCAAAACAATGCGGTTGCTGTGTCATATAAATATCACACTGCAGGAGAAAACCCTCACACTTGCCTGCGACTCCGTCGTATTTCTCCGGGAGTGAGAGTCGGTTGCTGGCGGCAGCGGCCGTGGCCGGGGCTGGTTGAGCGGCCGGGATGATGGGCGCGGACGCCGTGGCTTGAGTCCCATCATGTGATACAAAGCCGCTGGATCCGGTTGTGGCAAAGTTTTCTGTGACGAATCTGTGAAGTCAGTTGGATCCATTTGCAAGCTTTTATTTCAGACGTAGTCAAACAGGCGTAGGTCGGTATCACAGGCGATCAACAGTAAACAGTGTAACAGTCCATAACAAACACGGAGAAATCACTGGGATAAACACTTGGTATTGACTGCGGGGCAAATCAAAACTTGGCACTGAACAAGCGTCCAACTTCCGCTTAAATAGGCCGCTGAAAGGCGGGAGTTCTGGGCGGAAGCGGCCAAGGTACGTGGGGCAAAAGGGGTCAGGAAGGAACCTTAGTATTCCGGTGAGGGTTCCCGCTGCTGACTTCCGGAGAGAGCCACATAGGCACGCTTGTGACAAGTATATTTGTTCTAACACTATTATAATATTTTTTTCATAATATCTGTTATTTCTGATTTCTCGGTATACGTAAGCTCTATTTAAGTACTTCAGTATTTTACTAATAATCACTCCAAAAAACAGCATGGGTCTGTGGTATCAAAATGCAATTTTAATGAGCTTCTATTATGGACTATTACTGGTGTACTTTATTTAGTTTCATGTGGCTAAAGAAATATTATATGTGGATTTGTTTGAAAAATTTACTATAAAAACAGTCCTCTGTTACTAAGGTTTGTGGTTAAGGACTTATGTGTCGTTGCTGAAATTCTAAAAGACTTCAAACATCACCACTGCCTGTGGTCTCATGTTTGTTCTGCTGTCATTTTAAAAATAAATAACAAACCAAGAACATGCAGTTTCTGTCAGTAAAATGTCACTGAGTCTTTTGAACTCAGTGTCAGGAATGTTTCAGCTATTAATCTTGATGTTCTGTCTTACTTCTGATGTGGCTTTATTCTGGCGTATTCTACTTGAATAGCAATTAATGGCTTAAATTCTAGATTTCCATTGATATGTGCACACTTATACATATTCACACAGGTTAAATACTAGGGATGGGTATCGTTAAGGTTTTAACGGTATTACTACTTTTATCGATAACACTTATCGATCCGGTACTTTATTGGTGCTCTTATCGATACTTTTTGTTGTGTTTTTAATTAGAAAATAATTATAAATTATGTAGAATGAGTCAGGATTAGCTCAAATATACATAATAAAATGAGTCAGAATCATTTAAGATTCTATAGGGAATTTGAACAGAATCACTGTTTTACGGCGGCTCACTGAGT
>JAUCNO010000943.1:2359398-2375493 GCA_032353835.1 Enteromius viviparus | reverse complement strand
ATATATTATTTATAGCTGTGGTTTGGAACATATAGCTGATTTCTAGCTGAACTTTAGCTACAGCTACCCTGTATATAAAATAGCTTAACCACCTAATTGACCAAATTTGACCAACTAATCAAGATTTAGAAACAGACTACCCAATCTACCCAGACTACCCAATCCAGAACACTGTATTAACAGGGTTTAGACTAAAAATGTTACCACAAAAATAAATTTTTTATCATGAGAAAATGTTTTGAATATTTCATGACAATTACACATTAAGTAAAGCTTTTGTGTTGTAGAAGGGGTTTATTGCATACTCGTCTCTGCAGGTTAGACAAGTACAATAAGCTCATCAGAAAAATGGAAAACAAATTACCGCTTTCTGTCCTTTCACAACCCTTTTCTTTTGCTCCCATTTTCCCCTTTCATTCCAGAATAATCTTTTTCTAAAAATATCAGTCTATGGATGACATTTCAGCTTATTAACCACCTGGCAATGTGCCACAATCAACAGGGTCTCAGCAACCCACCTCACCCTGCTGACAAAAACACCACCCGCACACACAACAAACAACAACAACTAGTCAACTAGACAGAGAGAGATAACACTTATGAGAACTTCAAAGTAGAGTGCAGTCCAATTACTGGACTTGATGGAGAGTAGGGCAGACCGAAAATCAGAGAGGAGGTTTGCTTGAGGTCAGAGATGATACTGTATGAATAAGTGCTGAGAAACAAGATGAGATGATGATGTAAAAACCAACCTTTTTCAGATCAAGTAAATGCATTAGCAGCTAAAGGAGAGTGTAATTTTATGTCAACTGAGGTGATGTTCGCACAGGAAGTGTTTGTAATGGTAAAGGGTTTGTGCCCCTGAGCAAACGCATGAAAACATCGCAAGAAATACATTGAGTACATTCATTATTCATCTATTCTGGCTTAATGCTACTTTCAAAAGCGCACATCTGAAAGCTGAGATAGAAGTATTAACAAATAAAAAAGGTCAAATGACAACAGTGCAATCAAACATTTATTTGACGCAACCAATTTCCATCATCTCAAGGTCCAACATTTCCCCCGCAACAAACGGAGCAATATGCAAAAAACATCCTCTTGTCTGTGGTAAGGTTAACAGAAAAAGTTAACAGAGAACCTGGATTCCTGATCCCTGCCTGTTTTAATGCTTCTTCAATAATGGACATTTTTTGTTCAGTATTTATTTACTTACTAATTTACCTTTATTAAAAATAAAATAAAACAAAAAAATGCAACTAGATTTTTTTTAATACCTCAGTGGTGTCATTTCACTACAACACCCCCCTTCAAAAAAAATTTATTAAATTAAAACGTAAAAAAGTGTGTATTCTCGTTTACTGGATTGACACAACAGTATTAGCATATAATATACAAAATATTCAATATTTACATTATTGTGCATAGCTTCCAATCAGCTGTGTTAAGTAAAAATGTGATTTAATTGCAGGACACTTAAAATTAAATCATCTTCGACAAGCCAGAGAGAAAAAAAAAAAAACATTTCAAATGTCTTACCATTAAGCCAGTATGTTATTAATTACATTATTTGAGATGTAGTGAGGGAAAGTGATGCATGTACCATATATTACAACTGCTATATGACATTGCTATACTACTGACTAGTGTGTGTGTTTTTTCCAAAAGTTTACAGGGCTAATAGCTCCCATATGAAACAACCAGATACATTTACCAAACACCAAACATGAGTGCAATGAAAAACATACAGTAAACACAAACAAATAATGTATTATCATTCTCCTTCCTCATCATTATTTATATTTTCTCTACTAGTCTACTAAACCCCCCTTTCATGCTTCAGTGGCTGATGCCCAGAATCTCTGTCCAATTTTGGCTAAATTCCCCAGCCAATCGTAGAAGGCCCTTTTCCGACTCCTGTCATAATAGCTGCTTCTACAAAAACACATATGAATTTCTCTGCAGCATTAAGCCAATCTAACAAATGAAGAGAACACACAAAGGACACTGTCCTGACAGCCAGCTCTTTACCACGGAACATTCTAGAGAAAATCACACATACTGTATGTGACTCCTGTGCTTGACTATATAGGCTTGAGATCTTATAGGAAATTGTATCCAAAATTGACACTTCTGTCATGTTTCTATGATCTTGTTTCTATATTTCCTGCAGTCAGCAGAAGAAATTAATGTATATAGGTTAGCTAGTTTTCCCTTTCTGGTGAATTATTTCTTCAAATGCTTGACACATAGCTACATTTCAGAAGTAAATTTCATGTCTCCTTTCTTTCTCTCAAACTACTAATGTCAGGCTACAGCCCTCAGCTCGCCTTCCCAAGCGACTTCCATCTTTCAGGCTGCCTGCTGAGCTGGGAACTTGGAAAACATGCAGAGGCTTCAACTGCACTGAGACATGAGAGTGACGTGAGAGAGAGAAAAACAGACAGAGCATTTTTTATTCTTGAGACACCATATAAAATGTGCCTCTGATATTTCAAACAACAATAACTTGAAAAAGACACAATGCAGTTTTTCCTCCCTGGAGAAATCAAGGCTTTACTGAATTAATTCTTCTAAATTAAGAGCTCTATTTAGATCCTCAAGGACAAGCACTGTTGTTGTCATCATGTTCATCCCGCTGAGATGATGCAAACATTGAGTAGCGCTCTGTAAACATTATCATATCCTTATAAGAATTCTACACAGGTTATGATGGCTTTAAAGAAAAAAGAAGAAACATAGACATTGGAGGTAAGAGAGCAGAGGAAAAAGCCTCAGGGGACTGAAGACCTGTGCTGTGGGGAAACTTAAAAGAGGATAGAAAAGAAAAAAGAAGAAAACTGCTGGTTTGATGAAGGGTTGAAGGATATTGTGAGCATCACTATTTTAATTGTTTTTATTGTTAAAGCTGAAATGTGTGACATGTGCACTGAAGTGGAATTGCAGAAATAATGATTGTTATCAAATAGGACTATATTAAGTGTGTGTAACCAATCATGGGTGTGGCTATAAAAGGTAAAGGTGTGTTTTCACACACTGAGTCCGATGTATATCAATTATCTGTTGCGAAACAATTCACAAACCAGTACTGAGTCTTCAAGCAGCGAGGATGATTTTGTACTATTACTTCTTGAAAAGAGAGAAAAAAGAAAATTTTGGATTCAAAGTGTACTTCAGGGTGATAGACTTGGTCACAATTGGTTGTGGCTATATTAAGTGGGTGTGGTTAAGTATGGTCGGGGCTGTCAAAGATAGAGGTATAGACATATGTGAGATTATCAAAGGTGGTCAGATTATCATAGATGTGGGTGGTCATGAGCAGGTATGGTTACCTGAGGTGGGTGACTTGCTTCTTTCTAGGTCCAAAGACACCTGATTATCAGAAAGCTCCGTAAGGCCTGCCATGGAGGAACATGGAAGGCACAGTAAGAGGAAGAAGATGGCAATAATCACCGGGTTCCACGACCAGGCCAAGCACATTTGCATGCATCAAAAAACTAGGACAAACAATGTGGTTTGAGACACTATCATGATCCTGGAGCGAAGATGAATAGACATCTGAATATCATACAGTTTTTATAACTATATATAGTGCATTTTTGGCTATGACGTGATTGTTCTTATGTGGAACACTTGTTCACTTGACACTTGTTCTGCTGCTGTGAATATGAGCTGTTCAATCACTGTATTAACTCCAGAACCAAGCATGTGCACCAATACCAACAACAATTTCATGCTTTTGTGTGCATGCACGAGAGAAAAAAAATCGCATTGATGTCACTTAAGGCACGACGGTAAAAACATGATAAGGCCTGCACTGCAGAAATATCATCATTTTCAAAGTGTTATTATCTGCAAAGTGCATTCTTAGCTAATCTTGATTATAAATAACTATTATTATGGTCAGATAAATTAACGCAGTGCCAGCCTCATTTTCACAAACGAGATGAATTCTTTAGTATGCTGTGTGTGTGTGTGTGTGTGTGTGTGTGTGTGTGCGTGTGGGTGTGTTTTTTTGTAAAAAAAAAAGAAGAATAGACAGATGATATCGTTGTTTTTGATGGAAAAGCCATGTCATTATATTAGTTAGGTTTTTTTGTTGTTGTTGATTTTGTATATATATACAGTCTGAGGACCTGGTCATATGTGATCGGTTAATTACACAAACCTTTGGCACAAATTAATAAAACACTTAGCAAGGAGACAATCAAAGGTTTTAACTGGATGTATGCAAATTCAGAATATGTCATATTCTATAATTGAATTACTATAAATAATGCTGCATTAAGTGTAATATGGTATGGTCATTCTACCTTTCGTAAACATCTTCAAAATAACACTTTTTGATAAATGACATCCCATTGTCTGTGCTTTGCCTCCTTGCTGTTGTGTTGCCCCCTACTGTAGACATGACTTACTCTGGTAGGACGTACGGATCCGTTTCTTTGAATCTGAATAAAAGTTAGACAGGCCGCGCATGCAAAAGTCTGCAACAGCGCCCCCATGCCCCAGCACCGCCACCCACGAGAGGAGACATGGAGCGAGGGAGGAAAAGAGGAGGAGAGAAGAACAAAACAGGCTCAGAGTGACAAAACGCATGTGACCGCAATCCGGGCAAGACCCAGTGTACTGTGCGAGAAAATGGAGGAAGGAAAATGAATCTTAACCTTTTGTGTTTTTTATTTCTACTGTAAACAACAAAAATAAGGCATAATAAGGCAACAGAACTAAACATAAGAAAAACCCTAAAAGATTAACAGCCACCACAGAAGGTGGCACTGAAATTGTACATTTGAAACAAACAAACCAACAAAACGAACATAAATATAAACATAAATAGAAAGGCCGCCTCTCTTCAGTGTTTTTTTTAAAGCGGATATGTGAAGATGCATAAGTATTAGTAATATGGATTTATTTTGCTGATGGATACCCAATCTAAACTGAGTGTGAGCCTCTGACAGCAGGAGGATCACATGAGCTTAGCTGTTTTGTACCCACTGGAAGTGGCTGCATCAAAATGTTGCATTTTGTTTTTTGTAAGGTAAGCATTTTAGTTTTATTTTGTTGCTGCACACAATGCTGCAGCATCATGGTACAGTGGGGTACATATTCACACTAACTAAAACTTTGGGGTCAGTAACTGATTGATTGATTGATTGATTGATTTAAGCAAAGTTGAGCATGAGCATGTGTATAACTTATGATTATCTCTACATATAGTAAGGGGATATTATTGTTATATTGTCAGCATAATCCAAATTTTGGGTAACACTTTACTTTAAGGGTCCAGAATAATGTGTTAGTTAAGCATTAATTAATGGTTAATTTGTTCACAATTAAGCAATAGTTTAGAAAAAACACACTAGTAATTAAAGATTTACTTAACATCTTAAGGGCCCAAATTATGCATTAGTTAAGCATAAATAAACTAGTAACCACATTTTATCCATTATTATCAACTTAAGACACACACAAAATCTTTCTGCATGTCCTTATTTTGTGACAAACATATGGGTCATTTCACTATTAACTATTTCTATTTTATTTACTGTATGTTATTTTTAAGATTTTACATAAGCAGTAAAAACTGTTATTCTTAAGTGATTACTGGAAATTAATTTAGAATAGGTAATCAAATTTCCTTTATTAGCACTAAAATAGTGGCAGTTTAGCCTTATTACCTATTAACTAGTTTATAGTCTATACATTTTAATATTCATTAATAGGTGCCACAATTAATATGTATTTAAGTTTCACTTTAGAATAGAGGGTCAAATTCCATTTATTAGCACCATATGTATGGTAGTTTAGCCTTAGTTATTAGCCTTTCCTAATCAATGTGTGTGTGTGTGTGTGTCTTAATAAGTTGTTCATAATGGATAAAATGTGGTAACTGTACATTCAGTTAATTATTAATTACTAGCTTGTTTTTGTTTATAGCATAAATGTGTTTATATATTTTCTTTTCTTTATAGTCTTAAAAATGACTAATGAATTGCAAATAATGGATAATATTAAAACTGCATTCAAAATAGAAACATTTTGACCAGTGGTCTCAGACTTTTGGATCCCAGCAATACAGTATATAAAGAGAATGACTAAAAAAAGTAATCAATGATTGAAGAAAAACTGAGTGGGACTTCTTTTCAGGCCATTGGATTGGAGTACAAAACAGTCTCTTTATACACACTGGCCTGAGTGTGTGGGTGAGCGTTATGACGTTCTCTCTCTTTTTTGAGAGCTTACATAAGCTACGGATCAAAATCACTCTTCGACCGCACCAAACGACCTTTCTGCCCACCTCTGCATCTCCATGTCGGCTCAAAGCCTCTCGGTTTCTAAAGATATGGCTGCCTGAACAAGACAAGGGAGAGCGACCACTTTGAAGTAAGGAGCCAGCATGGCCGCCTCCCCGCAGCTTCCTTTTGATGAAGCTCTATGAAAACAGATCTTCATCTTCAGCTTTCACTTATGACATCTACTTTCCCTGGATGGTCTGTGTGAGTGTGTATGTGCGCGAGCAGTCAGGGTAGGAGGAGAGAGGAGGGCAGGTGGAGCAAGATCTGTGCTGGATTAGTAACAGCGAGTCCGTATGGCAGGTTACGTTGTGTTCTCTGTTAGGTGTCGTGCTCATCCAAAGACGAACAGCAACAGAGATACAACAGACAACATGCAGAGAAGGCAACCAGAAATGCAGTCTGTACCATGCAGTTAAAGAAAGGGACTGTGTGTGAATGTGTGTGTCTGTGTTAAATGCACTAGAGACAGAATATTTACAGGCAAATACAGAAGTTAGAAGGTCTGAGATTTGCAAAGTTTGGTTTTGATAGCTGAAATGCTATGCATGTTTGCACATGCATGCCAATGACGTCTGTTTACGGCTGATATTTATTTTATAGCTTTGTTACAAAGAAACACACTGTATTTTTAAACATTTGTGGGATTCTGAGATACACAGTGCATGTGTACCTGATGTGGACTGTCGGTTTTTGCGAGGAGAGCGTGTTAGTCGCTGGAAAGGGTCTGCGGATCCGTACAGCTCCAGGGTGCTCATGCACAGCAGAATGGTTTTCTGCAGGTAGTCCACCACTGCCAAACCATTGCAGTTACCTAGAGCCAACCTACACAAACACACACATGCTCTACACAAATGTAGTAGTATATTAACCCATACCTCGGGTCTTTAGTGACCCAGTACTTTACTCTCTGCCTCCTTTAATTTTTTTTAAGTTAGACATCAACTTAGTGTTCCTCAGTCTATTCCTTCTAAACTATATAAAAATAAAAAAATATATATTTGATGTTTGATTATATACTCATATACTCATACTTATGTATCATAGCAAATAAGTCCAAAGAAGTCCACCAAACCTTAGTATTACCATGACATATTTGTAATACAATTGTATTTAAGCACAGAATATTAAGAAAAAAAGTTTCTATAGTTTCTATTAGCTGAATAAAATGGATGAGATAAAAAAAGGCGGAAACACTTACAGTCCATAGGCGGAGTTTATATCCAAGCTGGTGATTTGTTGTGGTGGCTCTCCATCGACCCATAATAACTGAACCACTAGCTCTGCCTGGTATCCAGGAGGCATTCGGATCATACGATCTTTAACTCTGTGAGTAAGTATTCAAATTCAAAAGGGTTAAAACTACTGGCACGCGCCTATTGACAGCAAGTCAAACATGCTATTCTATTCGTATCAATGAGGAAGTGTGAACTCATGACTATAACTTATAACTTACTATCGTTATAGTGCTTGGTGTAAACGGTTCTTTACACTTTTATTTAACATAGTACTTTTTATATAGTATAATCTAGTAAGCAAGTTAACAATGTCTTGACAAGTCATACGCTTGAAAACATAAATATCTGTAGATTCTCACTTGAGACAAGGGATGCTGTCCCGCACACTGTCCGGCGTGTTGCTGCGGGGACTCGGAGGCTGAGGTTGGGGTGAGAGACCACTGGGGTCCGAAAAACAGGGCGTGTTCTCTGTATCTGATGGAGAGATGACATCCTCCATCTCACACTGCAGTCGCACTTCTAGAGACTACACACACACACACACACGTAACACAAAGTTAATCCATTTAATTTACAGCGTGCCCTCAAACTCTTAAAAGAACAGTTCACTCAAAATGAGTTTCTTTCTTCTGTTGGACACAAAAGACGATATTTTGAAAAACCTTAGTGTTTCAATAAAAGCCAGTGGCTTACAATGCTGTTTGGGACCCCACTGACCTTTATTGTACGGACAAAAGATTCTTTTGTAAGTAAGAAATGTTGACTGAATTTTGGGTGAACTATTGCTTAAGAGCACACTCACTGTGATGGTGGTGTTGGCGTCATGTTTGCTGAAGCGGTACAGGATGACGTGGGCGCTGATGCTGACCACACAAAAGATACGGCTTTGCGGGCACCAGCTGATCATCTGAATGGCATAGGGGTCTTCTTCCACAAGCTCAGCGCTGCGTCCCACATCTCCACTCTTAGGCTTCTCAAACACCTTTGATGTCTTGAGCTTATACAACATCTGTAGTGTGACTGACAGAGATGGAGGTTATCACCACATCTTAATACATACAAAATGTGAGTCTGTTTAAACAGATGCAGTGCTCTAAAGGAAATATTCTGTATTTAGTACAAGTTAAGCTCAAAAGCATTGTTTGGTGAATTATTCCTTTAAAGACCAACTGTAACAATTATTTTTAATGTAAAATTCTCCATAATTAGCCCCATTTACTTCCACTGTAAGTTCCTCAACCTTATGTAGGCGAAAGCATAAAATGATCAACATTTTGCCACAAATGCTGTCAGCTGAGCATAACTTGCACTGACCATTTTGGTCATATATTGTTTGAATTGAGTTTTAAAGAATGAAAGGAGAAATGAGGAATCATATGTCAAAGCATCAATGAGGTTGTTCTTCCAAAACAAGGCAAAAGTAAGAAAAAAAAGTGAGATAGAAACAGCATGAGGCTAAAAGGGGGGAATATGCTTGTCAAAGCGAAGACACTTACTCGCCGTGGCATCCCAAAACTTTATTGATCCATCTGCATGTCTGAGGGGAACAACAAAGAGGAAGGACAAAGAGCACTCGTATGAGCCAATGAGTGTGCGTTAAACCGCTTAAGAGAAAGAAAGCAATGACAGCTATGGAAACAGGAGGGAAAAAGAAGCAGAGAGAACAACACGCAGGGTCAATAGCGCTATTGAATTAAAGTGGAGAAGTGCGATACATTTACCAATGAGAGTCAAGTAGAAGGGCACATTTTAGACATTATTGACTTCAAGTGAAAACAAACGGAATCAATGCATGCTTTGGAACAAAAACAAAATCAATCCAGAGTTTTCAAGCAAATAAAAATACTATAAATGACCTCCACATGTGGGTGGAAAGTTTCACTTTTTCGACGTAGGGGTGTGTAACTACTTTAGGTAGTAAGCGCCACCTTGTGTGGGCTGTTTTTTCCTTTTCATACCCGCACAACAAACCTTCTAAAGCTACTAAAGTTTAAGAAAAATGTTATGCTTTCAAAGTTGAGGTGCAAGATGAGGGCCAAAGGTGCCCTTAAAAAAAAAAACACCCATCAAAGTAAGCCATTCAGTGGAGATTTGGCAAGAAGTGTGACAAGTGTGTTTTTCCTCCCAATATTTTTCCTTGTAAATGTCAATACTGCTGTGAGCGACAATGTGATAAATGCACAAGCATCCAAGTGAGAAAATGAAGTGTGTTGCTCTGGGACAGCTATATCATCCACATATTCAGTTTTGTATCAAAAACCCCACATTCTATTCAACTTGTTGTTTATGTGAAACGCTAAAAGTCTTCCAGTGCCTAAAAAACCCATTGATTGGTCCCACTTTATATTAAGTGTCCCTAATACTTGTGAACTTCCATAGTAACAACATTTGTATGTAGTATGTAACCACAGTGTAAGTACACATCGGTACATAGTATCTGTAACTACACACATGTAACATCCCTCGGAATGGTGTGTGTAAGTACAAATGTGTAACAAGACATTGGTAACAACACTTTTTGGTACTGAAAGTACAATGTGTAACAGGACTAACAGCACTTTTTAGTAAATAAAGTGTTACACTTTATAATAAACAGCAGCAGGCAGTAAATTAGGCTTTACATTTAAATTGTGGTTGGTCTCCAGAATGTTACACTTTTTATTAAGTGGGCAGTTCCTGAGGAGTTACCATACACTGGCATTACAGGTGCACCAACTCCACCTACTTTACATATACATAAATCTACACAACTACACCCCCGATCACCCCATGTTCCAGTTACTCTTATACAAACTGCTGTTACAAAATGTAGCTATGTAATTCCTGTTACATTACTACTTTGTGAAGTGAAAAAAAGTGTTGTTACAATTGTCCTGTTACACATTTGTGCTTACACACACTATTCTGAGGATTGTTACTGTACATGTGTGTAGCTACAGAAATATTACAGCTGTAGATACTATGTAGCAGTGTGTACTTACACTATGGTTACATACTAGATACACATGTAGTTACTTTGTAAGTATACAGGTATTAGGGACACTTAATATGAAGTGGGACCAATTCACGTAAATAAAATATGAAATAAATGGAAAATTATTTGAACATGTTTTGTAAAATAACACTAAATTCAAAAACACAAATAAATGCTGTTCTTTTGAACTTTTTAATCAAAGAATCGCAAGCAAAGATTTTTGGACAAAAATTCAGCTTTGCCATTACAGGAACAAATTACATTTTAAAATACATTAAAATAAAAACAGTTTCTTTAAATTGTAATAAAACTTGTTTTTGACCTTTTTGCAACTTTGAAATGTTTTCAAAAGTATAAAAAAAAAAGGTTGATAACACGCTCAAATTCACTTACCCTGTGATGATAATCTCTGGATATGTCTGTGAACCGACTGTCCACGTGCCTCCAGTAACTGGCCACTCCTGAACACAAACACACAATCACATAAAAACGGTTTAAAACACTGGTATGTTTTATAGTCTGTGCATTTCAAGTGAAAGGCTGTGATTGAGAAAATCCGTTTTTTTTAGATTAGCTAACAACTTTCACAAACCTTGTGGCTGTAGCCTGTCTTTTTGTGTTTAGCTCCTATGGAGTACAGCACGGGTATGATGTCGGGGGGACAGTCTGCAAAGTAAGCCGTGCACGTGACTGGAGACTCATGGATGTCCATGGGGTAGGGGTTCTCAAAGATAGGAAAACTAGAGGATAGAGACTTAATTAGTTAATTAATAGCATGCATTCATAAAGCACAGAAGTTGTTGATTGTACCATATGAAATCCATATTTAAGAGCATTAAGTTGCTACAGTTGACCATAAACAGCACACAGCAATTATCTCAACCTTCCTGTAAGTGAGAGCCACCAGAAGGGATAAAAGGGCTAGAGAGCAACATGTTTAAAATACTTAAGAATGAGTATTATGAAAGAAACTGAGGTTATTTATAGAATGTGCTCTGTGGGCGACTCTAAGTGTGCTACCAGGTATACCCACGAGTACTGTATTGATGCCACTGGCCTACATTTATGCAACTGAACTACATTATCCATCAGAAGAATTAATAATGATTAAGAATGTTATTATAATAATACATTGTAAGTGCTACTGTTTTTTCTTAATAAATGTGCCCTTACCATATTGCTGATATAAAAGATGGTTGTTTGTGATTGTACCATATTTTTTAAAATGTGTGTATTAAATCATCATAACATACATTGACTTATTGCTTTTACTACAGTACATAAACATATTTATTTAAATAATGTTTTTTAAAGAAGATCAAAGGGACTGTCTGGCTCTGAGAGGGTTTGAGTACAGCAGTTTGTTTGTTCCTTCAGTGTGTCCTTGTAAAGAAATGGCCTTAAAGCAAAGAAAACATCTGATGTCAAACTGGCAAAGTCTCTATGGCAAGAGCAATACTTAAAAGAGTGACAAATGAGTAGTCGGTGTGTGTGTGTGTGTGTGTGAGTGAGTGAGAGAGAGAGAGAGAGAGAGAGAGTCAGGCTGACCTTGGCTCTAATAATGATTCATTTGATGGATGTTTATGATTGACAAATCCAATGATATTTACTCTTAACAAATAAACACACAAGCACACAGCCTCTCAGATTTAAAGCCTTTTCCACAAAGCACCTTCTAAAGTAACACACACACAGAGACACAAAATTTATTGGGTGTTGAGCGATGTTGCCTTTGGTGGAAGTACTAGTGTGAGGTGTTGTTGGAGTACATCGCATTGAGTTACATCATTCAGCCACACACACAAGTGTGTGAGTATGACAGTGGAAAGAGATGCTGAAGAAGAGATTGCTCACTTGCTCTGGGTTAGATCGACCACAACAAAATCTTTCTCCAGCAAAACCACCACCGCATATGGCTCCTGGACCTCTGTCAACACAAAAACAACATCTCAACAAATTATCATTTATGAAATCATGGCAAAATGTGCACTTTTTTATGGATCTAGATAGACAGTATTGCTTCATTCATTTAAAATTCCCCTCTTATAAAAGGTTCATAGCTATATTAGCTATATTGGAGTTGCCAACAACAGGCATGCAAGGTCAAAAAACACTTTCATTGTCTTCTAATATGCATGTATTTTTACCTTATTTGCTCAATGACTCCCTAACGATTCGTTTAACGATTAATTTTTCTAAACCCCTCCTTTGCTTGATGCTAATCAGCAGTGATTGGTCAAGCCTCTAATGCCTGATAAAGCAGTGTTTGTGAGCAGTGCTGCTTTGTGTACAGTGTTACCAGGGAAACAGCGGCAGCTAGTGGAAAATAATTAATTTGGCGAACAGAACAAATGGGAAGGGAATATGCTAATATGCTAATGTTTCATGTTAATGTCAACATGATGGCTTGTCATTCATTTAAAAAACGACTTGTTTCATTGATCCAGAGTTTACTATTTCTCTAGACACAATAACTTTATACACGGTGTACTTTCAGATGTAAAACTTTGCAGAATGTTTTCTTTAAAGCTGTGTTTATCATTTTCAAAAATTCGTAATAGCGGCACTTTGACGGAGATGAACGAAATGAAACTGCAACACTGAAACCCTTTGACTTGATGGACAATATACATTTTTGAAAAAATATTTTATGAATATTTGTGTTGCAAAAAATATGTTTGGACGTAACACACCTGTAATAGAGAGATACAACTATTTTATTCCTCAATTTATTTATTTTTTTGAGCATCCTGACCAGCCCAAAACCAGTGGAAGATGCATTGAGTGTTGCAAAAAAAACTGTCTTAAAATTCCTAATTTTTGTAATTGTCTTTATTCTGGTGGTGCAGAAATTACACACTTCAGCTTTAAGCTGTCTGAGAAAACTAATGACAAGGTGACATCTTGAAATCAAGGGGACGAAGGCATTAATTATCTTCTGTGTGTTTGCGTGTAACAAATATGCTCTGAAGACACAGTAGAATCCATTATTCTCTTGCATTAAACCGTACAGGTGATGAAGATGCAGGGTCATGTACTGTGCTGGTTATGAACAAACAAGCAGAGACTTAATTGGAAGAAAGGAAGATAAAAGTGACTAAAAAAATGAAATCAATTCATATTCGCTGAATGTTTGCCGTCTCTTTACTGCTGCATTCTGGGTAACAGATTATATGCATATATGAGCTTGACAGGCCTTTGTCTTTCTCAAGAGAAAAAGACAGATATAGCGATATACACTCTTTCCCCTTGACTGAACAGAGCTGAAGTTCTCAAACCATTTAGAATCAGTTCCCATGTAACATTTCACCTTACTGATGTCAGATTCACAAATTCATTGTTTCTTTGAGTTGGTTGTTTCTAAAGATTAAAAAAAAACAAAAAAAAAACACACACATTCATTTACTATTCATTATATTATTTTTAGGACTTTTTACAATCACCAAATTTATACAGTAACTGAAAATACAGTAACATATGTAATATTCCTGAATATTACAGTTTAAAAATTGCTTTTTATAGTATTAATATATTTTAAAGTTATTCCTCTAATGACAATGCTTTTTATTATTTCTTATTACTATCAAGACAGAAAAACCTTCTGAAAGCCATGGTATCCTTTTCAGCATTCGTTGATGAACAGACAGTTAAAAAACTTTATAAATGTATTTAACATCACTTTTAACTTGATACCTCCTGTCTGTAGTAATTTATTTTAAAAGAAAAAGCTTAATGACCCTACATTTTTGAACAGCACTTGATAAAATCATTGAATTGCTAACGAATAAAACAATAAGATTAAAAAAAAAAGACAGAATAAAAAACATATATAAAATTAAATGAAATACAAATACAGCAGTACTCCGTACAGTACTTAACTAAATACTTAATTTGAAAATAAGAAAGAGCTCATATGTAGAACAGGGACTCTACTAAGTGATGATTCAAATGAATCAGGTTTTTGTTACTGAATCATTAAAAACTGACTAAATGAATGAACTGATTCACTTCAATGAATCTCTTCTCCACTCTCTGTTAACCTTAGTGATTGAGTATACAGTGAAAAGAAGAACACAAACTTTTTACTCAATCCTATTAAATCCCCCACCAAAAACAACACCAATGACATGGAAGGTCGCAGTAGACAGAACTGACCTGTTCATTACACTCACCGTTGAGATAAGGTGTCTCACAGAGCACTATGAAGTCCACTATTGGATAATCCATCTCTAACACTGTGATGGCTTTGCCATGCATGATGGTTAGGGTGGGTCTCCGTCCTGCTTTATCATATGAAAGACCCCCGGAGAAGACCACAAATGCTTCACTACTGGAAGATGGAAAATAAAAACAGTGTTAACCGAAAACCAGATTTGTTTGTCTGAATGTCTTTCTTTAACAGGTCATGAACCAAAAGCTTATATCTTATTAGATGGCGTGTTTTATGCTTTGTTTTGACATTGAAAATCCCAGCTGAAATGTGAAAGTATTGTTTCAATTTAATGTATTTTCCATAACCCTGAAATACTCTCTATGTAAATAGGAAGAAACAAAAGGAGGGGGGAAACAATATTACAGGCAAGCTAATCTAAAATATCATTAAAACTTAGTCGGCCACTCATGATCACATCTTTGAACACAGCATTGGGGGAAAAGGCAAAAAACAAACAATCGAAAATTTACGTTCCTTCAAATTACGTTTTGCTGCTCATCTCCCAAGGAAAGCAGGCATTTATAAAAATAGATAGTGAACTTTCATTGTTTTGTGACAAGATAAAATATGCAGTAATGGTTCTGTGAATCTGTTGCAAGCAAATAGTAGGATTAAATTCATCCACAACACTCAATACTGCATTGCCACAAATGCAAAAGCTGTATATTGGTCTGTTGGAGATATTTGAGTGTTCTCTTACCTGTTTCTGGAGGTCTTATATTCGACCTTGAGAATGGGTTTACATGACTCTTTTCTACCATCTCTCTGAGTCTTGCCTGAAAAAAAAGAGACTAAATGGTGAGTTCTCAGTTTTTTTCATCTTAACCTTTTATATGTTTATGTCTAGAACTTTCTGATTAAGAAACCACTTTTTCCAGTGTGAGCATGTTCATCTTTATATAACCACTGAAGCTCAAGGCCAGGACCCCAAACATAGCAGCAAAGATTGAGAGTGAGTCACTTACTCCTGTCAAATCAAACTTACACACATTGCAGTCCCACACACTGAATCATCCTCCATAATGAACACACCTGGTGAGGGGGTATGTTTGCTGACTACGTCAGAGTTATATTTCACTTATAGATGGTGATTCATGATTAAAGGGGTCTTTATCTGTGTGTGGGTTTACTAAGCTATACTTTAACCATAGCAGTTAATTAAGACTGACAAAACCTCCCTTTTGGGACATTTGAAGAAGCATTTATTGAGGAATTGATAAATAAATAAAGTTTTTTTTAGCTCTACAGAAAAGTAAGTTCTTTTGGTTCTGGAATAGGGTTAGTCTGGTACAAATATAAATAATTAGAGATGCACCGATTGACCGGCTAGTGATCGGAATCGGCCGATTTTTTGTATGACCGGCCCAGATCGGT
>JAUCNO010000943.1:2299459-2348901 GCA_032353835.1 Enteromius viviparus | reverse complement strand
GCAAGATATAAAAGTCAAATATGCCTATATCTGGTGGCCTTCTCTCAATACGGGTCATTTACAAGTGCACGTAGACTGCTACACTACATATTATACTTCGACTTTATTCTCGTAGTTTCGACTTTAATCTCATAACATTACGACTTTATTCTCGTAGTTTTAGATTTTTTTTTTTTTGGGGGGTGGCACTAAAGCTCCGTCGTAAAAATGGGATGTAAAAACAAATGCATAAAAAAGTGTTAATATGCAACTGTGATCACAATTTATTTATTTATTTTTTTAAATAGTCAATGTGACTTACGTTGCTTTAGAGCATCTGTCTCGTTGTACACTCCATGCACTGTGCTTTCCGTCAGCCATATGGGCCTCTCTTTGGGGGCTTTTCCCTCAGTAGTCTGGCCAGGTTGAGGCTCCTGGTCTTCCATGCTGATGACCACATCCTGCGAGTAGAGGTCATACGATGAGCCTTTGTTTTTCCATACTTCCCGACCAGGTGTCCCTGCACCAGCTCCTGCGGCTTGGGCAGCCCGTTCCCGACTGTGGAAAATAGAAAAGGTGGATTTTTGTATACATTTTAGTATAGAAACCGGCCTTGTACACTCTAGAGTTTTTAAGCATTATTTATTTTAATATTTACAGTATACTCATCTGAAATAACTTTTATATTTTAAATTTTATTCAAATGTTTTTTGTTTTATTTTGTTGTATGCTTTTGTCTTTTTTTTGGTTTGTTTGTTTATTAGTTGCTTTAGTTCAAAACAACAATGCCTCATGCATATTACTGGCCACTTTGACTGAACAGGAGATGCTAACCTCTGTTTAAGGGCTGGGATTTCTGAGGGTTCAGGCTCCAAAAGATCATGTGACAAGTTGATGTCCTCTGTCTCTCGTAGCAATACATAGATAGGTTCGATCTGCTCATTGAATCTTGCCACCAGAGTACGGGCATCTTTCTTTGGCACGGCAGATTCATCCTCCTCGACTTCTGTTTGACAGAAGGTACAGCGGAACGTTCCTGTGTTTGAAAAAAAAAAGGTCTTAAGCAGAATGCAACACTTGATATTTTGTGCTTACCAACCCTCATTCTCAACCACTTCACCACATCCATCATGTTCGGCATCTCCAGGTCATTCATTTTGGAAGTTAGAGTCCAAAATAACTTTGTTAAGGGGCTTTATACCTCTAGTTTCCTGTTAGCCAGAGGCTGGAATTCCATGTCCCCACACAGACATGGAGCCAATTGTGGAGTTGGAGCTAATGTCCAATTTGGCCACCTATCCTTTGGCTTTTCCACCAGGCAGTTTTGGGACAAAAAATTGGCTCCCGCTCACAAACCTGCTAATCTCAAACCAGAAACCACTAAAATCAGTAGCCAGAGGGTGAGAAAATGTTGTCACCATACAAAGTTTTCAAACCAGCAACAAATCAGTCTGCCTAAACAAGACATTCCCATAATAAATGACTCCCTCTGTTCTGAAATTGGCCAATGGTGCACACTAAGTCTAAAATAAAAGTCATTTACAAATACATCACTGTTCAAAGTTTTGTGGTTGCTAGGACTTTTTTGGAAGTTTATGAAAGAAAATTCCTATGCACTGAACTGATTTGATGATTAAAAAAAATAAAAATAATAAAATATTTCCATTTAAAATAACGTGATTTTTTTTTCCTGTGGAGGCAAAGCTGAATTTTCATAATATGAAATGCTCTTCATATGTTGATTTGTGGATATCATCAGTATGTTTTGATGAATATAAAGTACTTGTAATATTTTGTAATATTATAAATGCCTTTATTGTCACTTTCAATCAGTTGAAACATCCTCACTCATTAGAATAATTAATATCTATTTCTTGTTTTATTATTCTTTAAATCAAACATTTTATTAAAATAAAATAGCACTGCTGCTTTAAGGGACTACTGAAAAATAAATAAATAAATAAAATACAGGGTGTGGCCCAGTCACAGTTTCCACGAGACAATAGTGCCAAAACCACTGCTGACCATCTAATGTTACTGAAACAGGAAAGAAGAAGAACAGTCACAGACACAAGGACAAACACATTCAGCCCCAGAATTCACCAGCGGTCCCATGGCAAGTGAAGCTGGTCTGGTTTGCCATCTGCTGCTCAAGTTATTTACAGCCTTCTGACAAGAACACACACAGCAGGGCTCTGTGTATGAGTGTGTTGCGTACTCCAACTACTAGCTGAATATAAAATACGTGCATTGACATATTTCACATATAGGTGTACTTAGCATTTAATGGTCAGACACAGATGGTGCTTTAATAGTAGTCTTTTATTTAGAATGTCACTTTACTCGTATTCATGTTTTGCTGTCATGAACACACATCAACAGTATGTTTTTATGCTGAAATATTCCCATGTTATGTGCGGAGTGCATGGTGAAACAGCTTCCGAGTTGCCGGCCTTGAGGGGAATCAAACGAGTAAACGATTCACTGCAATTTCCATTTTAAAAGCTTTTCTGGAAAGTTGACAAAATCTGTGAAGGCGCTCCTGAAAAACAATCACCTTCAGCTAGGCCCTTTTACTACAGATGTCTTCTCTGCCAATACAGCAGTGGAGGGCAAAAAATAAAACAATCTGACAAGCACAAAAAAGAGAGACAGGGAGAGAGATAAAAAAAGAAAAGCAATAACATAGGTGAAGGGAAGATATAAAAAAAAAAAGGTTTTCTTCACATTTGACACAGCTCCAGAGGAAATATTGACAAGCCAGGAGTGCAGAGAACAATTTTACTGCAGACCTCCTGGTCAGTCTGTCTGCCTGTGCTTTCTCTCTCACTCACACTCTCTCACACACACAAAAAAAGTATAAGCGATAAGAAATGCAGAGATAACAGGCTGCATTTTAAATATCTAGATAAACATTATGCGATATCAAAAGTCATGCAAACATCATGCAATGTAGAAGGGATGCAGAGCAGATGCATTCTAAGGGGCTGATCACACAGAATGTGGTTCGTATTTTACTGCACTCCACTGTTTTCCATTTAAATGCACTAAACTGATGTATTTGACAGTCCCACTCGCATCTCAAACTACAAACCAACACAGTACTTAGAAATGCAGCATTGAAGCACCTGAACTTTAAAAAAAACTCAATTTTAATACTTGCGTTTTTTCATTACCATTCGTCTAACACTTATAAACACAAAAACATTCAGTTTTTAAAGCAATGTCCAACTGTCTTGAGTGCATTCACAACAGCCAGCATGTGAGAGTTTAATATGGTTTTGTCTCTCAAAGCCATGAGTCCCGTTGACTGCTATTATAGGACTGACTGCAACAGTTTAAGTTAAAAATCCTTGTTTGTATTCTACTGAAGAAACAAACACCTACATCTTAGATGTCCTGGGGCTAAGCAGTTACTTAAAGAAATTCATCGCTTTAAGTTTTCCATTTTTCTTTATACATGCCACCAGAGGCTCCCAGTCATGAGAATTTAGCAGAGATATCAAATCCAAATCCATGGACAATTAGCAATATGGCACATGCACACATGGTTGTAATCTTTGTTTTCAGTCGAAGTGTGCACTGGGTCTGTGCGTACACACTCTCGCAATGATCTAAAAGAGCATGGCGCGATGCTGTTAGCATGTAGGCATACATTAAGGCTTCTTTTGGGAGAAAAGTGGGACGGTGTCTTTGTGCTGATATTTTTTGTATTATCTATGAGATATGAATAGGTCTGGTTTAAATTACATAGCACTCTCTCCAGTGATTCAGAGCTCTTTTGAAAACAGGACGGCGCTTTGTTCTGTTGTCTACACCAAAGAACAAAAGGACTTTTGTGATCAGCCCTTAAAAGATAAATCCAGCATCATTTCAGCATTTGAGAGAGGAGAAAGTTTTTACATGATGGGGTCTAAGCAACTGTGACAAAAGTACCAAAATTGATTCAAACTGCAGCAGCGCTAATGCTATAATAATTATTGTAATAAAAGTACAGTAAAAATACAGTAAACTGTTCTCCTTTGGCGGATGTATGTGGATTACTTCTAATAACTGCTCTGGATTCAATACAAGTTAATACCCTAAAACCCTATTCAGAAAGGATTGGTTGCCGCTCAGTACGTCCAAAATCAGTATCAGCCTTCAACAGTAATTCACACTGGATTTGCAGTGTCTGCAGTAAATGCCCAGATGGACGTATCTATTACATTTATGTGAAGCTGTTGGAAATTACTTGGGTTAAGTCTTACAAAGATGGGATCTATTTAATTAAAGAAATACAGTAAAAACTGCACGATTCTTACATTTTACCAAAATGTAAAATGTCTCTTTTCTATAATAATACATTTTTAAAAGTTATTTATTCCTGTGATGGCAACATTGAATTTTTAAAACCAATTTTTAATTAAAAGGAATTTCTTTAAAAATATGATTCTATATTACTCTGAACATTAAACACCAGTATAATTCAACCAAGTCTCACTGCAATTTGTACATATTTATGTGGTGGCTAATTCATACAACTCGTATGACCTCACTCTGAACTCACATGATTTTTGCTAAATTTGTCATTTGTCATATTTAAAATTTGTCATCATTTTAAATAAAGTGCTCACTGATTAAAGCTTTCTCTGAACATTTTTTTTAATTCAATTTTCAGGTCTCTTTCCATTGACCAACATCCACTCCAAACAGGCGCAGGGCTAAAATAATGACGGTATTTAAATGTCTAAAAACGATTTGATCCTCTGGCTTTTGCTTATTATTGATAGCATACGATATGCCAAAAATATAACAATTCAGCCATTACAGTGCTGCTATATGCACAAGTGAGACTCAGAAGAGGAAGATAACAAAAATGAGGCAGCGTGAAGACATGCAGAGATAGGATCAGCGAGTGACTTATTACTGTGCAAGCCTGACCTGTCAGATCTTCTGAGAAAGAGATTTTCATAATTCAATTTTTTTTTGCTCAACAAGGGGAGACTTCGATGCGCTTGACCAATCGGATCAATACACTCTCCTGGTCTAAGACACCACTAAGCCACCTAACCACAAAAGGCAGCACGGGGAGAAAACAACCAATCACAGAAAACATCCACGTTTGAGCACACTCAGAAGACAAATAACATGGGGCATCATGATCATAGTCCAGGAGAGAACATGGGAAATAAGTATGTGTACAATAGCAGGGTCTACACAGGGTTAGGTGCCTCATCATTGGCTGTTCCGTTCTTCTGCTCTATCCTCCCCAATCCTCCTGATGTGTATCCTAGCAACAGCTTTGCCTCCCTGCCTGCCAGTAAGCTTTCAGCAGAGGTGAGGGTGAACACATGCCACGTGCTCTTTACCTGCCTTTCTATTCCTTTTACACTCGTCACTCACCTCTGACACTGCTCTCAGTCCTCTCTCTTATTTCTGTTCCTCTAATGCATCCATCACTCTTTTAAACATACGCTTTCTCTACAGAGAATCTCCTGTTGTCTCTTGGGTACTTGACAGTATTCATGAACCCAATGCAATGACTTCTATATATATGTAGGGCTCACACATAGAAAAAAAAAATTGACAAGACAACGGGGACAAAGAGAGAAAAATAGTTCACAATTAATCATTAAATTAAACAGTTTCCTAATGCCCCTACAAAAACGTAATCAGAATCATACATCGAAGACTGCTGATTTACAGTGCTTGAGCTGCATGTTTATGATTCATTAAAAAATAATGACTCTAAAGTATTTTTTCTGGAATCTAATTTAACGTTTTGTGCTGTATGGTTTTAGTTTACTGAAAATTAATGACCCTAGAGTAATTTTGTACAGTATTTGGACTAGGGCTGTCACTAATGATTGTTTTGGTAATAAATTGATTATTCTGATGAATAATGTGAGTAATCTGATATTTTTTGAGCAAGCAAACAAACTCTAGAATTACTTATAATGACTTACACATATAATAATAAGCTAATAATAATTGCCCAATATAAACTATCAAAAGCAAGTAATCATATGATTTTATAGAACAAAAATTTTTTAATCCGAATTAGCCCGCTTCCTTACTAGGCCTATATAGTAGGCAAAAACAGTATGTGTAGTAGTATGTATCCATAATACAGCAAGCAAAACATAATTTGCTATTTCTGGCGAGATTCTGAAGTGCATATCTAATGATAATGGACGCTTTACTGTCCCATGAGGCAATCGCTGAGGATCTGAAAATTGCAGTGAAGCAACTTGACTAACGCTGTAGGTTACATGATGACAACATGATGAATGTAGCATAATTACTTTCCTATTATACGCTATTAAACAGAACATACTTTCTTTGGTTGCAAAGTGTATTTTGCAAAGTATCTACTCAGAGCCACTGTCACTGTGTTTTGATTTGGGCAGCCACTCCCAACAAAAAATAATATGTGTGTTAAAATGCCGATGAGCAGATAAAAGTGTAAACTTGGACAATATTACGCAGCATTTTGTTACTGATTTTTTTTTTTTTTTTTTTTTATTGTTAAAGCTCTAAAGCTTCCACTGTAAGTCCATAACTGTTAACACTTTCTGTTCGCTTACACTGAGGTTTAAAAATAAGAAACATTGATTATTCCTTTAATTGATGAAACCACATTAATGTCTTTTTTTTGGGCCCAAGTATTCAGTCAGTTCCCCACAAACACGGTTCAAATCACTTTTAATTTTATTAACGTGCATACACACTTCACATGTGCATTAATAACAGATGTATTTGAAGAGAATTAAGGTAAAGTGCTCTTCAGACTTTCTTCTAATATATTTTCCATCTGAATACAAACGCAGGTTAGATCAATTATACATGATTCAAGACTGCTTGAATGGACTGACTCACACACACACACACACACTCTCTGCAGACTGGTCTTTCGCTGGGTTCAGTCCATAAAAAAAGCTTAAACAGGGACGGCCAGCAGTGTGCAAAGCTTCACAAATACTCTCTCTGAAACCATTATAAACACAAGTCACGACAAGAGCAGCACTTTTGTGTGTGTGTTTCACTAAGTACATAAATCAGCAGCTGTTGAAGTCAGAAGTGTAAAACAATAGGCACAGATGCAGAACGGCATGATGATGATGATGTCAATGCGGTGTGCTAATCCTTACAGCCGCCTCTACTACATTACAGCCAGTTTATTTTTAAACCCTTTAAAATAAAGTTTCATTTCCATTCCTGTCTGTGATTACTGTCTGCAAACTGACGCAACTCAGCATCAGTCTCCTAGTGAGGTTCATTCAAGTGTGTTGAAAATATTTCAAATATTGGCCTCTGCTGCCATCATGTGTCTGAACACAGTTCTGCCAAAGAGTGGATCGAGCCACTTAAATGAATTTATCATTCACTTCAAGATCACACTGTAATTACCAAAAGTAGGTAAAAAGGTAACGGAGATCAAACACAGACTTATATTAAAAACATCTTCTCACTTCCTAATGTACATGGCTTAGCATATTCGCAGGTGACACAATGTCACAATAATACAATCTTGATATTAAGAACTTCAAGACGTGTTCATCTGAATCTTTCAAAACCACACAGAGATTACAATAGCCAATATAAACTTATATCTTCACTGTATACATGAAAACTTTAGCCAGGATAAGCAAGATATTTGGATAAGAGAGCACTTTCTAATTAATTACACCCTAATGAAAAAGTAAAATTGAAAATACATTTATTTCATGCTAAGTATACTGCAATATTTTTACATATATTTGAACTAGTGTTATACTTCACGCACTTTAATTGACCAAAAGTATTGCTGAAGTCTAAAGAACTAAAGATAAACTAGTATATACTAGTATAGTTAATTGTGCCAAAGTGGAATTATTGCAGGTATACTTCAGGTACACTTCCAATTTCTTGCATTTAAAGAACAATATTATTAAAAAAATATATAAATAAAATAAAATAAATAGTGACATTAAAACACATTTTAGGGTTCATATAAAAAGAAAAAAAAAAACATGCACAAGTGATACTTATTTATAACTTTTATATAAATCAGTCAAGATTTTAACTATTTTACAATAATATAAATGTTTACCAGTGAATACAGCTTTGACTTATTGCTCACATTACCATTACTTACAAGAATATATTATTATATATATAATATATGTTCCATGAAATTCTAAGAGAAGAGAGAAGGCAATGATCATTTGACCAAAATCTTGCATAAGCCTATTAAAAATAATAGTTTTATGCTCAACAAGACTGCATTTATTTGATAAAAACACAGTTAAAAAAATACTGGAAAATTAATCCTTATTAGGTACATTTTAAAATGTAACTTATTCCTGAGACGGCAAATCTGAATTTCCTCAGTGTCACATGTTTCTTCAGAAATCATTCTAATATGCTGATCTGTGCTGAAAATGGTGCTCTACTATTGTTATATTTTTCATGGTTTTTTGATGAATAAAAAGTTTAACAGCATTTTTGGAAATTTTGCATACTGTTATTTTTGATTAATTAAATTAAACCTTTTTCTCTGAAAAAAACCTTTCCGGCAATCGTCTTAAATGGTAGGGCATGTGCAAACAACCAATAATAAACAAACATCTTTCACTTTCATACTCACCAGTCATGGGGTCAAACAGCTGGTTGGCCTCAAGGTCAGTGAATGTGTTCATGCAGCAGGGGCAGCGGAAGGAGGCTCTGTTAGTCGAGTCCCGTTCGTCCGTCTCAATGCGTCTGCGCATGTGGTCCAGCTTGTACTTCACCACATTAACCAGCAGCCGGTAGTTAATGAAATAGTAATTGTGTCGTGTCGTCTTGCCGTCAGGTGCTGTCTCCACACGCATACGGCATTTGACAAACTTGTCAGCCTTGAGTGTGTTCAGAACCGAACGCAGCTGCTTGCGGTCGAACTTGAGCAGCTCCAGCATGTCCTCTTCACGTACGCAGGGGTTCCGGATCAGCACATCCAGAGCGAGAGCATGTTCGATGCCATAGAAACCTCGCACGACCTGCTTGGCCAGCCGTTTCAGAGAGGCAGGGACCTCTGTGAGGAGCTCTGGTTCAGTCATGATGGAGGGGAGGAAGAGAGTAGAACTAAACAAGGGAAAGCTGGAGAAACAGAAAAAGCAGGAGGTGGAAGTATTTTCAAGAAATGGAAGAACTGGAGTGGACTGTAGTAGAAAGGGTCAGCTCGTCTAGTATAAGCTAATAGTGTGGATGACTTTGAGATGTATGACGGAGGTCTGTGAATAGATGAAGAAAAAAAGTTATAATTTACAAATGTGATCAATAACTGTCTATATATCCATCAACAATTCTATTTATTATATATATTTTTTTTAGATATTTGTTTTTTAATTTGCTCTGCTACATATTTAAGTTGTTTTTTTTTCACAAAATGCAAATTTTAAATAAATATAAAACATCATAGAAAATATAATTGTATGCAATGCAAAATATGCAATATAATTACGGATTTATTAATAATATTCATTACTATTTCATTGTTCAATAATAACACATTGTAAATGATATTCCTAAGATTAAGTCACAGTTTCATTCTATCCAATCAATCCATGTTAGCCAGATAGATAATATGACCTTAATGACACTAAATTATACACAATTCGCAACAATTGATTACATAGCGGCTGCCTAGATTTGCTCCAACATGACAAGCCAAGAGCCATAAATAACCAGCTATAACCGTTAAATATGACCAGAAGCTGGATTTTGATAGGTTTTAATGTAACCACCTCATGTTAACAGAGAGCTTAAATACAGATGTAATGTTTTTTTAATGAATCATATATTCACCCAGTTTCAGTCACTGTAAATTAGGAGAGCAGATAAACAAAGTGATATTTATTAGACATTATCTTCGGCTACAAACACATAATGTTTGAATTTAACGAACCAAAACAAAGTGACAGTAACAGTAACGTTACAGCTCACTGCCCAATGAAGCTTAATTTATCTCGTTGCTGAGTTAAATATTAGATTATCGAGAACGAGTATAATAAAGGGTACTGTTTGATTAATATCGTCAAAACAATAAGCAACCTAAACGATAGGTATATAAACAACTCAAACCTTTTCCTCCGGTTTAGATCTGAACAAGTTTCCTAGTTCAGCATCACGCTTACGTTCAGCGGAAATGACGCATGAGATGTTGCTGAAAAGTCCTGGGACGAATTTTGAAGTACGTTACGTTGTGTAATAATTACGGATATACATAATATTCACATTTGCGAATAAATGTTCTTATATTTACCTCGAAACTATAATACAATTATAAACAACAACTATTGCTAGTGTTACGTGTTAAGGGTCTATTTTGCATATCAGAATCATTATTAAATATACCGATCACCAGGATATAAACTACATGCGTCTTGACGCGGTTTTTTATTGATTTATTTGCGTTAAATTCTAATGTGAGGTTATATTTAAAACGCTTTTGTCATAGAATGATGTGCGACACGCTTCCTCTTTTGTGCTTCCTTGTTTCTACAGGCTGCTTCCACGTGTGTTCAGAGTGATGCCAGTAAACAGCAAGAGAGAGCAAGGAAAAGATGCTGCTGTGAGTCTGACAGTATTTATGTTTTGCTCTGTTTTAAGTCAAATATGGAAGTTATACCACTAACAAAAGGTGTCAATGGTATACCATGGTATTAAATAGTAATCGACTGTTCGGCCCATAGTTAGTACCCTAGTAAAATTGCATTTAATTTTGGAAATCAAACAAAATATGGTATTTCCAACTCAGTGGCCATAATAGGGGTACTATCACAGTAGTATCACTTTTTAATGAGCACAATAATATGCAATTAAATAATTTTAAGTTATATTGATATTGTAATATTTAAATAACACTTATATAACGTATTTATATAATGTATACTAATTACAATAACAGCAGCTTTTTAATAATAGCTTTCCGTACACCTCATCTTGTTTTGTCATGTTTTTTGCTCATCTTGAAGGAATAGTCAACCCAAAAAATAGTTGCTTTGTGATAATTTATGTACCTTCATGTTGTCCCAATTCTTCTTTGAAATTAACCTTTGTCTATATTTTGATTGACGTTTCTCTCAGGTGCAGGGGACTAATGACAGCAGTGTGGTCAGTAAGGTATCAGCAGCCGCACAGGGCTATTTCTACGATGATTTCCTTAAGCATTTTGTGTGCAAGGTGTCAAGAAGAGCTCCACTAATTAATAGGTAAATGTTTAGGAGACAGTTCTGCTCCTTCAGTGATTATATTTTCATAAAACAGATATGATATTTCTGATACATGTATATTTTGTATCTCAGAGGTTATTATGTGCGCTGGAAAGCAGTCGATCACTGTGTGAAACACTTTTTGCATGCCACGCAATCCTGCTTGAGAAGACAGGTGGGATAAAGTGTTCACGTTTTGTGTCATGTGTTTTTACTGTAAGAAAAGAATATATTAATCATATTGTTCTCTTAATCTTAGATTCTTTCACTTGGAGCTGGGTTTGACTCCCTATATTTCCGGCTGCATGCAGAAGGAGCCCTTGGAGGTGTCACGGTTTTTGAGGTTGACTTTCCAGAAGTTGCCTGGCGCAAGGCTGCATTGATCAATAGCAATACTTGCCTGAATGACATGTTGCCACAAAGGGAGACTGTCTCAAATGAGCAGACTAGTAGGATGTTCACTGTACCACATATTAATATATTAATAGATTATATTACAAAACATAACCACTTAATAGTACTACATATTTTGTCCAACCCCATTTTACATTCCTTAAACTTGTAATAATATGTTTCTTGCTTACATGTAGATGCTGTGTTCATCAGAAGTGGTCATTATAATCTCATTGGTGTGGATGTCAGGAAGGAGCAGGAAGTGGAGACAGTTCTGAGCAGAGCTGGATTGCAATGGGATGCTCCTACACTCGTCTTGTCAGAGGTCGTGCTGACTTATATGGAAACAGAGTGGTGAGGATGCAAATTCAGCTTTATCTTGAATTGAAATTATTAGCATATGTGCTATCGAGACCAATGAGTCTTGGTGCTCAAGATGGAGCTTTAAGTCTTGCCTGCAACACGTCTTTTTAAAAGCTTTCTTTTACTTTGTAGTACAACTGTTTAACAAAAAGGGGCCATATCTGATATACTTCAGAGCAAACATGAACATGTGTTTTGGTGATTTTATCCAGGTCAGACGCTGTGATTGGCTGGGCTGCCAAGTTACTCCCACAATCCATGTTTGTGATGTATGAACAGATCCACCCAGATGACCCGTTTGGCAGGGTCATGCAGAACCACTTTCTGAAGCTCAATTCTACCATACATGCTCTTAATCAATATCCAGACACACTCGCTCAGAAGCAGAGATTCATACAGAAGGTATGGCTGAGATTAATGTATTATATTATGTATGATACCCATTTCTTTTTTTTATACTATGTAGCCAAGTAATAAGCTATCTTATGTTTTTTATTCAATATATACATCTTCAGATTAATAAAAGACCGGACCGGGTCACAGTATCATTTATATATATATATTTATATATATATATATATATATATTTTTTTTTTTTTTTTTTTTTTTTTCAAGGAATCCTGATTAAACATTTTATTCCAACGATGTTTTCAACAGTGGTAATAATACATGTTTTTGCACTAAATCAACATGTTAGAATGATTTCGGGAGGATTGTGTGATACTGAAGACTAAAGTAACGATGCTGAAAAAACTCAACTTTTAAATGCTTAGTTGTCAATAAGACAGGAACCTCATATTTATCTGCTACAGGGTTGGGAAAAATGTGTCTGTCTGGATATGAACCAGTTCTACTTTGACCTTCTTCTTGAAGATGAGAGGCAGAGAGTTGAGGGACTGGAGCCTTTTGATGAGTTTGAGGTGAGGAAACAGCCCCAATCCCAGCAAAGACCTTTGAATCTGACCTAATGCCTGATCCCAGACTTTTATGTTTATGATAACAGGAATGGAACCAGAAATGTTCCCATTACTTCATCCTTACAGCCTCCAAAGGCTCTGTGACCAATCAAGCACTTCTCAAGCTACCACAGGGTAAGTGTCGGTAAGATATTTGGGATCATGTGCATCACTAGTTGAGGCAGTGCATTAGAGGTACTGTACATGTGCTCTTTTCACTTCTAGTGTCCTCCATCCCTCACATGACTCCTCAGTGGGCCAAGCATCCTCCCCTGGTCATCCAGCCCTTGTGTGGCACTCCAAGTATAGAGGCTTCCGGTATGGCTTCTGCTATCCTGGCACCTGGAATCATCTTACTCACCGGAGGCTGTGGGAGGAGCGGAAGAGACACAGTAGCGAGGGCCCTGATCAAAGAGAAGAATGGCTGGAAATGTGCCCTTGTAGAGGCTCATGGAGATAGAGGTGATTTGAGCAGTGCTTTATTTTTTCTTTTAATAATGGCGTCCTTTTTGTTTTTTTTTCTAAATGAACATGAGCTGCCTGTTAGTAAATCAACAAAAAGAAAAGTATGTATCGATTTATGTGTATGCACTGTGTTTTTTTATAGTGTTTGCAAGTTGTTCTTAATAGATTTTGGTGATATGAAAATCTGTAGGATTTGAATCCTATGTAAATCCCTAAGGTTTTTGATTTGATGTAGAGACCACTCTAATAATGTATGCATGGATATCTTTGCCTCAACCTGTATTCTTTCTCCTCAGTGGTTGGTCTTTATCAGACGTTGACCTCTATCCCTGGAGGTGGAGCTGTTCTCTTCGCTGGCAGAACTTCTCCACTTAATCCAACAGGCAATGTTGTGTGGGTGACCTTTGACCCTCGTAATGAGCAATCCCAAAGTGCTGTACAACTGTCACTTAAGAACATGGTTTGTACCGGCACTGGTCCTAAACCACGATGGCGACACACATCAACCTTGATGAGTTATAAAGGTTAGAGATTTTAGTTTAGATATTTGCAGTTTTCTTATTATAAGGAGAAAAATATTAACCTCTTAATGTATCGTTCCAGATAAGAGCTTTCTATTTGTGTTTGGAGGACGTACAGAGAAGGATCCAGTTCTAGGTGATGCACATTTCCTCTGTTTGGATGACAAGCACTGGACTGAGGCATGGCTTTCTCGTATTTCTAATTTCTAATCTTTCTCATATTAAAAGCTAATTGAAACAAACACACGAACAGTTAAAAAGTTTAGGATTGTAAGTTTCAGCAGCCATAACTCTTCAGAGTCACATGATTCTTCAGAAATCGTTCAGAAATGCTGATTTGGTTCTTTTTATTAATTTTGTAACATTAAATGTTTTCTGTCAATCCATCCTTGCTGAATAAGAGTATTAATTAGAAATCTTACTTTCCCCAAACTCTTAAAACAGTAGTGTATATTATATTTTGTCACCTTGTAGTTATCTTGTAAGGGCAGCATAATGTTACTACTTTTGTGTGTTTCAATCAGGTGACAGTTGTTGGTGCTGTTCCGAAAGCCCGTCATTCCCATTCTGCTTGTCCCTTTGGTGGGGGGCTTGTGATATTTGGAGGTTTAGGAAAAGGTGGCAGCCCTCTCGGTGATGCTTTCTACCTGAGACCCACATCATCAGGTTTCTGTTGGGAGACGAAGAATTTACATCCACCCCCAGTACCCAGGTTCAAAACCACTTGCAAATTTGGGTGTGAAAGAATGAAAATGTATTGGGAAGATGAGCCACCTCTCAGTAATCAAAAATCACAATCTTGGCCTCTATTTTCAGATATTCTCACTCGGCCCATGTAATTAATGAGAAGTTGGTTGTGGTTGGTGGAGTTTGGCTACAGGCTGATGGAGTACCAGGAGTTGCTGTAATAAATCTAAACACTGGGAGCTGTGTGGAGATCCAGCTGGATACTGTAAGTTACTCTCCTCATGGACTCAGCGGTGGTTAATGGTTTATTATAAAATTGTGGCTCTAAAATTTCATTATAAAGGCAGAATAAAACAATTCTGATTGTATAAGCCATGTACACTGTTGTTCCACAATTCAAATAAGCATATGTAATAATTCAGGAAGTAGTTAAGTTGTGTGTCAACCATGATCAGCCTACAGATAATTTAACTACATTAGAGGAATTATTCAAATTTGGATGGCACTATTTCTATAATTCATTTGTAACCCCACAAGTGTTGTCCTCTCTTTTATTTTGTTTTTTAAACTGGGTAGAGGACTTTGCTATTCTCTTTAAGTATTTGAGGGATTTTTATAACTTCATGGTTATAGTTATCAATCTTGGTATTAACAGACCCTTTTTAGATGTATAGACATTATTGAAGGAGTCATGAAATATCAGGGAATTTTAAATGAGAATCAGGGAAAGAAATCTAGAATATATTTGTTTTAGTAGAAATTGGTAACAACAGGTATGATTTAAAAAATATTATGAAAATGCTTATAAAGTTAGGTATGGGACCCCATGTGTATGAGCAACCTAAATACATGAATCTTTTATTATTCTAATTTTTGCAGCGAATTAATTTTAAATCCCCAGCAGTTCCTATTATTCTTATGTTAAAAAATGTATTTGTCATTTACTTCTTTCTTTTTTTTTCAGTCATCTGTGCCTTGGCCCCTGATGCTGCATTCATTCTGCTCTGAGCTGCTGGACTCTGAGGGGTCTGAGATGGTACTCATTGGTGGAGGTGGAAATTGTTTCTCATTTGGAACTCACCTCAATCTCAACCCAGTAACTGTGGATCTAAGACCAATACTTTGCTATTCAGATTAGTCTTAAGTACAAACTACAAACAAACAACAAATGTGCTGCTGACTGAATCTCCAGCCAAACTTTATTTCAGGTGGATCTTCAGTGAGTCACATAGTATTGTGACACAGGGACATCACTCTGTAAAGCGACGGAAAGACTGCACGGTGGGACAGACTGCACCCCACTCCACAGGTTTACGGTAGTTGCCCTTCTCCAAGAAGTACTGGTGGCCACGATAGTTGGGATGCTCGTAGAAGATCCAGTAGCCATCCAGAACTTTGCAGGAATTGACCTCTCTCAGACGAAACCTCTCCTGCACCGATGGACAGTCTTCAATGGACTCTATAGCCTGGCCTGTGAAGTCGGGCTTGTCGTACAACTGAACCTTGTACTGCATTCCACTTGCCTGCATGGGTTGGATATATTTGGATACAGTATTAATGCTATAGAGATATTCATTCAGGGCAAAAATTCAGTTACTTTAAAGAAGCTGCATTTTTAGGCGTCAAGCCCAGAATGGGCTGTAGCCCCTATTGTATTTGTATATTGTACCTTTATATGCCTTTATTATTATTAAGTTGGCTTGAGAAAGCCAACTTACTGACCTACTAAAACTTATTATTCTTCTGAGACTAACATTTCTGACTCTAACTCCTCCTAGAGCTTTAACTCTGCAGACTCCAAATTCAGTCCAGATCTTCTGACTGATCTTTTCTAACTGATCAGACTTTCAGTTTTCATAAAAATGAGGATTAAATGTTTTTTTAAAAATCCCATAAACTGATGAGGCAAGACTGCCAGCTCCAGCTGTCAAAATTCAAATCTAAACACATTTCAGCCAATTAGACTCAATCAGACTTCCCTTCTATGTAATATAACCTATTTAAACTCCTTTAAGCTGCCAATCTAATACTATTTCTAATTTATCTAAATTATGCTTGAAACATGCCGATAATGCTAGAAACACTAATCATGTTAAATTACATGTTAGTAACTAGCTAATCATGCTAACAACATGATAGTTACTAGCTAATCATGCTAACAACATGCTATTCATGCTATTAACATGTTAATCATGCTATCACCATGCTAGTGGCATGCTAATCATGCTAGAAACATGCTAGTGACTTGCTAATCATGCTAGAAACATGCTTGAAAAATGCTAGTAACTTGCTAATCATGTTAGCAATTTGCTAGTTACATGCTTATCCTACTAGATGGCTCCTACTTGGCTCAGATTTGTTGCACTGTGCGGCACAGAAATGACAGATTTTTTTAAATTATCATTTTGCTAAAGTTATGATTTTGTGAACTTAACAAGGCGACCAAAGTTGGATTGGAGGCTGTGTCTCTGCCAAAGTTTGATCAATTGAAATTAAACTTGGTAAGCGCTACTCCTTTCCCAAATTTTTGATATTCACCCCTGCTCTTGAGAAATACATTTTTTATTATGCTAATTAGCTTAGCATTTGATTGAGTTACATGCTAAACAAGTACCATACTGTTTAATGTGACTCTTCAGCTATTGAGTGAATCATACTCCGCTTTACAGTTGACATAATTTTGAGTGTCATGCCAAAGAAGTGCCTTTTGTCAGTTCATTCTCACACCTTAACCTTTCCTCGACAGCTCATTTAGACTAACATCTAAACATCTGTTCGATTTTGAACTCCTGCGCTTCTTGGTTGTTTCCAAGCGCACTTCGTTTCTGCTTTTCCGGTGTTCTTCCGGCTCTGCCCATGCTACATGCTGCATTTGCTTGTTTGCCCCGGAATCACTGCTTGCAGCTATATTGAGCATTGTTGTTGTCAGATATTTTTTTCTTACAATTTCTCTATGACAGCCCTATTATGGGAACATAAGAAAATAATGAAATTTGGCACACTTGTAGAGATGGCCATGAATAGTGATCTGACCAAGTGCCACCACCAGTTCAAAAATTCAACATTTCAACGATTATAACTTTTGAACTGCTAATTCTAGAAAAATTAAACTTATCACATTTAATACCTTACATTAAGATTTTAATTTTAGATTTGACCTATTGGTAAAAAAATAGATATGATATTGTGAAGTTACAGTGGCTGTATCTCAGCCAAATTTTGATCAATCGAAACAAGTCAGTACACTTGATCAACACAATTTTCTGAGGGTCCATGCCAAAGTTGGGAACAGTGCCACCTATGGGTACTGAGATATAAAAAATTCACAATATCGCTTATAACTTTTTTGTTATTTCTGTATCATTTGTGTGTTATGCTGGTTAAAATCCTAAATAACTATGTTTTCTCAGCTCCTTCTCACACCTTAACCTTTCCTCAACAGCTCACAAAGAGCTGTGGGTTAAAACTGCTGATCCTAAATCTACAAGATTGTGGATTTGAATCCCGAGTAGAGCTGTTATGAAGCAGTGCAAGTGTTTAGGTCTTCTGTATGCATTCGTCTTCTGTCAGAAAGGTGCTTTAGGTCATTCTTATCTAAACAGCTGTTCGAATTTGAACTTCTGCGCTTCTGAACCTAGCTGTTGTTTCAAAATGAGCTCTATTTCTACTCTTCAACTTCTTTCGGCTCTGCACTGTTTTGCACCCTATTTGCGGGCTTGCATCTATATTTTTTATATGGAGTTGTGTAAGTGTTGGAACAGATGACCTCTAATGTCAAAACAAAGTTTATCTTACATTTAATTGCTTTTAATCTGCTTGGTCTAAATGTTTGCTTGCATTAAAACATGCAACTCTAGTCTTTCAACAAGACTGAATCAAATACTGCCGACCATGTAAACACTGATTTATTGGCAAAAGCCATGTGGACTAATTAGGTTAAACTGATGTAACAGTTAGGAAAGGTCTATGCATGACCTTCCACTACTCGTACTGTCCCAGGCTTTAATTAAATTCAGTTCTGACACAGTATTGTGAAACTGCTTCATCATTATGCCCAGTCTAAAAACAAATCATATTTGTTCGGCTTTATACAATATCTAAGAAATATCTCACTAATGCATGCTGTTGAATTTAGTAGTTGAACTCACAAAGCGGATGAGCTTGCAGGAACTGAGGCGGTCATTGAGGCCCATCCAGCCCATGTATTCAGGATAGTCTCCTCGGGTTAGCAGATACCTGTTACCAGTGTAGTTGGGCCGCTCGTAAACCACCCAGGCCCCGCTTTGCACACGAATAGAATTGCAGCAGCTCAGGTAGGTATGGAAGTCAGAGCAGTCACTGTCACACTCATAACGACGGCCCTGGAAGTTTTTGTCCTCGAAAAACACAATCTGAGAGACAGCGAGATAATATTAAAGAGCATTTTATACTTGAATGGCCAATTAACATAATTTCAAAATAACATTTTCAGCCACACTCACACTGGTTTTGAATGGTTGACCAGCAAGCAATGTGACCACTGTTTTATTTAAATACACGACCAATGTGACTTATTAACTGGTATACACTGATTTGCTATGGGGAATTTTCAGGATGTGTTAAAATATAGTTGTGATTAGCTGGTTTACATGCAACCCGTTTAACAAGTTAACAGAACTATTAACCTACCAGCAAACAACCAATATTGCACATTTAAAACCGCAGATGACTATCTTAGATCTAAAACAGTGATCTGTAATTAAAAACATAGTTTCATAAACATAATCTAATTCACAGTCCTAAAGTACCGATCTGACTTCAGGCTGAGCTGTTTTCAAAAGAGGTTCTACAAGGGCTTTTATATAATAGTTTAAAAAGTGTCATCATTTAGGCATTGCATTGCATTCAAGTATACAAAAAACATGTCATGAAGTATCAACAATATAGCTGCACTATTTGCTAGGTATACTTCAAATGCATTTCTTCAATGAATTTCTTTCCCTAGTTTGTGAATTTAAAGGTAATATAATCAATATATCCATATTTAACAAATCTTTACAACTAATTTGCTGACCTAAACATAAAAATATAAAGCAACTTCTGCATCTGCAGGTTGAGAAATTATTGTATATATACATATACATTTTTTTTTCATAATTTATGCAGCTACATTAAATTCAGCCTCTTTTCCATTATATTCAAGTGATTTCCTACTCACCCTGCCCATCTTGAATACTGTATTTAGTCCTGTCTGGGTGTCAAGAGTGATGTTTATGGGGCCGTTTAAATACGCAGCTCCCAATGTCAAAATGACAAGCAGGGGAGGGCCAGATTTTTACTTTGTCATGAAAATTAGATCCAAAAATCGAGTCAGTGATTCTAGCACTATTCAGTTTTTTTCCAGAAAAGCAAATGGGGATTAAAGGATAATGACTAGCCTGGAACCGGCATTCATTCAAACTGAAACAACGCAGCACCCTACAACTGGACCAACCTGAACCACAACAAACACTGCACACTGGCCAGCACCTGATGCCAAGAGCACTGCCAAATAAAGACCCTAGACTCATTGGACTGTATCATGTGTAGCTGAATGGCACTCATTACTCTGACTCAGCTATTTTCAACAGCACAGCCGCTGGCAAATTAACCAACTTAACTAAATCTGGAGAAAATGTGAGTGGTTTGCATAGACCATTGAACAGGCATTAATATTTTAGGTTTTAAAATGAGAAATCTACTGTGAAAATTAAATAAAGTAGATATACCCTGCACGAGAATATGCACACTTATTGCACACTGTGTATTAGGTATATAATGTGTCTGATGTACTCAGTATTTGCCGTAGATTTGTATACACTCAGCTGTATTCGGTAAGATAATAAATTACGCAGGCATCTTTCTGATTGGGCCAAGAGACGAGTCTTTGGATTCAATATATTTTGAAAACAAAATTTGACCATTGTGATGAGGGTGGCTCTTTTGAAATGTGTCAGTGCTGTAAACACTAGAAAAGTTGTGGTTAAACTGTTCAATATCAACATGGTGGGGTACTGTTCATATAAACTAACACACATCCAGAGTTCCAGAAATATTCATAATAGAATACAGATAAAACAAACTGAAAAAAATGTTAAATTGTATGCACAAAATGCTTATTTAAAATCTGATGCCTACTAGAGGTCTCAAAATAGTTGGGACAGGGGCAACAAATGGCTGAAAAATCCTAAATCTTTTTAAAAGATACAAATAGGACAACATCTAGCAACTAGTTTGTAGTCTTACAGAGGCAGAGGCTCTTCAATCTGTAAAAGAGCGTGTAAAAAGATTGTGGAATACTTTTGTTATCCGTAATGCCATCCGTGCTCTATTGTGAATAAAATATTGGCTCATGTGATTTAAAGGTCTTAATTTTATTATATGTTTCAGTCTAAAATCCAAAAAGCTAAAAAACATCTTTAAACCGAATGTGATAGTAGTTATGGTTTATAAAAACAACCAAACCATTTTACCTTTAAGAAGCAAACTTACTTGTTGATATTCATGTTAAATCTTCACTTAAGACATCAAGAGACAATTTAAGTGACAGCATTGTTGGAATCTGTATTGTGAAGATACAGTAATAGTGCAATTACAGTGCAAGGCATTGTGAACATACAGCAAAGGAGAAATATTAACATTTTATACTGGCCATGTGAAGGCATTCAGGAGGAAATAGCTACAAACTATTCAGTGACTGTATGTGTTATGCCACGTACCAACTGAGACGAACATTTTTTTTTTCAATAATTACAGTACATATCTCATACAAGTTCCCTCTAAATTCCAATGAAGGCAGCAATCTGTCTTTTTCCTGTTTTAATTAAATTAATGATTCTCTGGAATCACTGGTGTTTAATAACAAAAAGTAGCATAAAGCTTGAACTATCTGACACCTGCACAAATAATATATAAACTCTAAACACTAGTCCAGCATAGATTTTTGGAGATGTCAATAATGTGACAGGACACAAAGTCCCTGTCCAATCCTGATACAGCAGACATACATGACAGAATTCATGTTAGAAGAACGCTAATGTTTAAGGATCAGTTTTTTGGAAAGAGATGCTTCTGGTTGTTCAGCTGTTCCCTTAGCAAACAGTTGGCACTTGTCCCATTGCCTGTTCAGATGGTTGTTCTTTGAGTACCGTCGGTCCAGTGTTGGAGGTGTGGCTGGACGGCCGGTGGTCCACAGAGCTGGAGGGGGTGAGGCCAGGAGGGAGGAGGCTGTCCAGCTCTTGTCTTTGTCCCGTCGCAAGCAACCACTCATGAAACTTTTGCTCCACTAAGACCTGAAGCTGTCGCCTCTGGACCCTTTAAAACAACAAAGACAATGCATCACTGATGCATCTGAATGTCTTAAAGGAAAAAAAAAAAAAAAAAAACGTACTAGCCATGTGATTATTATGGATAAATGCATTGCAATTACAATTAGATCTAATAATAAAGCCAGACAAACATTTGTTATATAATTACAAAAAACATTTTTCTCTAAAGTAAAAAAAAACAAACAATAAAAGTGACTAGCACAGTGCGACAGCGATAGAATTACTACAGCCTTAAATGGAACAGAAAAGTGGGCTCACTTGTTTAGGTGTGCTTCCTTCACAGTATTCTGCCAATCCTCTATCGTCTTCTCTCGGCTCTCCAAGGCCTTCTGGTAGTCTGCTGGCAGGCCCCAAGGGATCTCACAGTTATCCCCCTCCATTTGAAAAGGTATAACCAGTGGGTAAAACTCAGAGGGGGGCTGGATGCGATAGCAGCCAGTGTCTGTAGCAGAACCCTCGGCTCCAAAAAGCAGAGGCTGGTCCCATAAATTGGGAACCACAGCTAGGCCCACGCTAGCCATGTGGTCCTCTAGAGTGGGATAATGAGTGTGGCAGGGGCCCAGTGTGAGAGACACATTCCCAGGAAGGAGAAGGGGTCGAGTAGGGGTCAGGGCATGGATTGTGCAATGAGAAGAGCCACCTACAGTCAGACGGCCGGCCACACACACCACACGAACATTCTCACAGCTCTGAATGTGGACACTGGTCTCTACCGGGCCGAGTACCACTGTGCTGTTCCTGCACTTATCCAAGGTCACAGACCTACAAGATAAGGGCTTCATTTTAATTTACATATACAAACTCCTAATTATTACTACATGACATCAGACTATGACCAGCATTTCTTTTAACATGAAGTCAAGGTAAGGCAGTGTGTATTATTATAAGAATTGGAACTTGAATGTTAACTCAACAGCAGATTAGTTGATTAATGTGGTTAACTATTGCACATTCATTCATTCTATGCCTTACTCCATGTCAGCATCTATGGCCTGACACTTTAATGGAAAGATTAGGGTAAGCTCTATAAATAAACAAATTAAGAAACCTATTTAAAAGCAGTTGTGGGATATCGCAAACAACAAATGCATTCCCCATGTGCTTTTTCTAGAAGTTACCTTCAATTTGACATTCAAATTAATAATGCTAGCCTTTGAGTAGAATTCAACTTCGCAAAAAATATAGGCTATTCTTTTAAAATGATTAAATAAAATAAACAAATACAATAACATTAATAATACCTTTTATCTCTACAGACCTTCTGCACATTGCAGCTAATGTGTGTATGGAAAGACTCCAACAAGCAGTCCTAAATGCTTAATGCATAAAAAAAGTGAACTCCATATTAGCGCCACTAAATAATAATGATTATAACACAAAATAAAATATATACTATTTGATACCCATTTAAGGTGCATTTATTTTACTTTAACGAAGTGATTCCTCACCTCAGAGGAGAGAGAAGGTAGATGAAAGTCTCACTGCAGCGGTGGACTTTGATGTTGGCATTATTCAGCTTTTCAGAGTCTTTGGCCAACGTCTGTTTGCAGACCTGTGACATGAGAAACAGTCGACTTCCTGGAGGAGCCATGTGTGTATTTCTGAATATTTTGGCTTTCTTCAAGGTGCCCTCTACTAAAAAACAAAATATTAAGTGTTAGTGACACTACAATCTGTTAACCATCAATCGGTTTAAGCTAGACAAATCAAACCACTTTATTAAAGATGATGGGTGGAACCTAAACCTCAGATATTCCTAAATCAACATTTCATTTATAGTAATCACCTACAACTTTATTCATTTGACAAGAACTTCCAATTTACCTTGCTGTGCCCATGGCAGTTTCTTTCCTGACTCTGAGCAGGAGGAGATGCCGAAGGGATTGAGGCAAAGGGCCTGATGCAGAAACCCTTGGAACTGCTGTAAAGAGTAGGAGCGGCTGAGTTTGGAGAATCCTGCCTGGGTCTGCAGTGGTGAGCGGCTGAGGAGCTTGTGGATTGGGTGCACGGTACGGCTAGGGCTCACACATCCTTCCAGCAACAAACCGAGGCTTTCCAGGGCCTCTAAAGTAAGCTGGCTGTCACGCAGAACCTGTCCAGAACTGCTCAGCTGGCCTGGCTCCACTAGTAACTCCAAGAGCTCAGACAAGTGTGTCTGGATAAATGTAAGATGAGCCTGGTCGTCCCAGTTCTGGTAAAACAGAAGGAATGAAGAAACCACTATGCAAGAAGAACGCTCTCTCCACACTTGATCCTTTCTTCCCACATAATACAGACAAAATGTAATTGTGTGAGTATAACAAGTTAAAGTACACATAGAGGACATATAAAAATCACTCTAATAAAAAAACAAGACACAAGTAAAAATAAAACACTGACCCTCAACTATATAAAATATATGAAAATATGACTCTGTGTGACTCATGTTTTCATTAAATTTACCCACACACCTTATTTTGAGAGCTTATTTTTGTGTCTCTCTCAGAGGAGGAAGAGGGAGATCGTGATCTGGGACTTGGCCACTCTTCCCCAATCAGTGATGTGCGGAGAGAGATTCGATTCAGTTGCTGAAGATACAGAAAGAGTAGAAACTGCAGAGTGTCCACTGACAGCTAAAAGAAGATACAGAGAAAATTATTAGCACAGTACAATGGTAATCATACTGTCTTACAGTACTACACCATTTTTCTCTTACCTTACAACGCTGCCTGTCGAGTTCCTTAGGAGTGTGGCATTGCGACAGAGCTTCTGCCCACTCTAATCTTTGCTCTGCAGAACGAGGCATCAACAGATCAAAAGTTTCAAAATACAGCCAGGCAAGCTCCTCTGCCAGCTGCAGTTTGCCACAAGCGATGTGTCGCCACATGTGCCAGCCAATCCTGGGGAAGCAGCCGTCCCGTGTCCGCACATAACAAGCCATCTTGCGCAGATAATGCATGCTGAATTTGCTTGGGGGTGTAGCAGGAAGCACCCCGATTAGGAATGGCTCCAGACGAGGCCATACACATGCTGTGTATTTGTCCATTTCTACTGAAGAAAAAAGGATTTGTTCAAATGAGTGAGATGAGTCAGGAAGAAAGTATCAATTCAATAATAAAAAGGCTGTGCATGTGCATAAGTGAAAATACAACTGCATAAATACAGATAAAAATTTTATCATCCAACTCAAGCAATTTCCTAAAGAACCACTTGATGGCATTGTTAAAATGAACTTGCAATATTTCCATGACAACTTCATAATTCCAGTATATATATACACACACAAACGTGTTTAATTCGGTAATAATATTTTCCTATGAATGGGACACATTGCCATTAATTCAGCAGTTTTTATGAATGCATAAAATAAACGGTTTTCCTTACGCCAATTCAAACACAGAAAACTAGAAAAACGACGTGAAGAATTTCTGATATTTATATTACAATGATGTCAGAACTTTGGATGTAACATTAAGAAAGATGTGGACCAGTCAGCCAACTTTTAACAAGTTTAGCGACATCTTTTCCAAAACTACACCAAAGCAGTGATAACGGACTCGCATCTCTTCTCCTTAACTTACCTAATCATTGAAAGGTGGTCACCTTTGCTTCGTGGGTTAATACATAACAGACACATACGACATATACATTTGAACTAAAATGTTTTCCGATGCGGTCCACACTGCTGCGCGCGCGACCCGATACCAAGCAGAGGCGCTTCGAGAACGCGCGCTGCTGTGCCGCTCAAAACTTCATTATTTGTATCCTTTGCTTCACTCCACCATTATTCAAGGCACATACAACAACAAAAACAGTCACCTTAAAATAATAAAGTAGTTTAAGCTTAATAAACATGTAAGATCTCTAAAGAAGTATTATCTCTAAGAAAACAAACAACGATAAAACAGCACAACTGTTCATGAGCGGTTGCCATGTTTGCGTCACAACGTGACGTAACACAAATCGTTCCCTTGCAGTCCAACCTCATTTCAATACAAAAGACCTATGATGTTCGTATGTTGAATTGATTGTTGTCTTGACAGAATGCATACAAAAAAATCTGCATTTTATGCTAGCAGGAGTGACAACCACGATGATAAAAAACATTTATGTTATTTATAAATCTAAAATTATTCGTTCTGAACTGCTTTTCCAAATTTCAAAATAAAAGTCAGTCAATTTTGTCTAATATTTAATTGTTATATTTGTGTTTTAGTAAATGTAACTTAGTTTTAATCCAGTTTTTAAAATCTTTCTAAAATAATATTATTTCAAATATATTATACAGGCCTAAATATGAACTATTAGACAGTAGTGAGTGAAATTTTAAACTTAGTCCTTCCAAAAGAGAAACAGTATCAACCTTATATTAAAACAGCCCATATATTACGATTCATTCACAAATTAGTGGTTAAAAAAATATTTTTGTCTACATGCTTTGACCTATATGGCGTACTGCGCATGCGCGGATGTGCAGGAAGTGCTCGCGGACCGATAACCAGCTGATAGATCAACAACCGAACAGCCACCACCAAAACAGCCGCGACTGGCAACAACAGGTAAATATCACCAACGCTAATAAAGGTAGTTTTATTTGACTCCGTGTATTTAAAAGGAACTGTGATTCTTTTAGAAATTGGTGTTTATGGCACCGCTCGGCCCGCTTCGCATGGATCGAGACGAGTCACGTTAATGGTCAGAGTCTATACTGCGACTCTAATGCATCATTAGACACATTCACCTGACCGACAGAGTTATGGACTAGATCACGTACACACACCGATTTATTACATTTATGCATTAGATCAGGACACATAATTGACTATTAGAGTTATTATTCAGATCAATACAATAACACGTCTGATTATTTGTTATTAATCAGATGAGTAAACGTAAACCTGATGTTTAGTTATTCATAAAAAAATCGATGGAGGTACACTTGATTTTAAGAATGATTAATCTGATTAGTAGAAATACGCTTAATTATTAGCTTTATAAATTAGACCAATATACATAAACACACTTACTGGAGTTATTATTCAGGATTAATAGACATGCCTGACTATTGAAGTTATTATTCTCATAGATCAATAGACTTTCACATGACTATTACATTGATTAATTAGATCTTTAGACATGCACCTGATTATTAGACTTACAGCTCTTTATTGGACTTATGCAGTAAATAACATGCAGTAAACAGTTGACAGTTGACTGGAAAGAAGTTTGAATTAAAGATGTAAAACTGGAAGGTTTAATGGATAGTTAGAGGTTATGAATATTCTAGATGAAGCTCAGTATTCAGATTGACAATGCTGTATCATGCAGTGGCCAACTTATAGTTTAACTAAGTAAAAAAAATTATGGGTGAAACCATGGTAACTCCTAATTTTACGATGTAGCCTATGTCAGGTAGTATGTGTAAATGCAGTTCTATACACGTGTATTGATAAAGGTCAGGTCAACAAAGATGTTACATGTAAATGCACATTGTTGTTTTACTAACACTTCATTGAATTCTTTTTTATTGCTCCATAAAATGGCAAGCTGACTTCTACCTATTTACTTAAAACGTTAAGCTATAAATATTTGCATTGCAAAGCGATACCGATGCAAACTCGGAGAGCAGAACAGCACACGACTGAGAAACCACAAAGAGGTGACAGTTTCACAAACCTGGTGGTTTTCCACCTGCAAAACATAGGTTATTGATCACAGTTTGTCGGCGTCCATTACAAGAGTAATTTGCAACAATAAAATGCATTATTTTGGACGAATTGTGGATTTGGAATTTAAGAGGAGGCTTTACTTTCAGTAACCAGAAATTTTCACTAAGATAAGTGTAGATTTTTTTCATGTTTTGCCCAATAAATCAGTCTTGAAGTTCACTTGAGGTTATATACTTGCCACCTTGTTTTCTTGAAACATTTTTAATTTGTTGAACCAGAAATATTATTTATGATATTTAATGACGCACAGATTTAAACGGTCATGAGGATATTTGGCAATGCGGTCTTACATAAGAAATGTTGTTGTGTTGCTTTACTCATCAGCTTCCTTATTTCTGATGAGAACTGATTCACTACATAAAGCATCTGTGGTTCAAACTGCTGACATGAAACTTATCATTTGGCTGTGTATGGAAGGAGAAACTGTAGTCAACTGTATTCTTACTTCTGTCCCCCAATTTTGCCTGTTATTTAATTTGTATTAGATTAGGATAGATTAGCTCTAAATAGCTGTTATTTTAAAAAGTTATCTGTTATCTGTATGTTTTTAATTACATGTAAAGACAAAACAGTAATTTTCCAGACATTACCAGAATGTTTTAGTAGTAAGATACTTCTTCTTCCACTACCTGTTCCGCTTACATTCTACTCTTATTATTGTTAATTCTTTAGCATCACGGTCTGACAGCTGTCCTCACAACTTTAGAAGAAGTCTTCAGTACAAAAAAACATCAACAACTTGTCTGCTGCTTTTAGAGACGCTGTCAGGGAGGACGGCCACCCTTCCTACATCATGAGCACTCGCGGGACCGGCAGGTCCAATGGAAGCCTACCGCAGACCAAGATCTGCCAGTTCAAATTGGTGCTGCTTGGAGACATGGCTGTTGGCAAGTCCAGCCTAGTGCTGCGCTTTGTTAAGGGCCAGTTTGATGAGTTTCAGGAGACCACCATTGGAGGTGAGGCATAAGTGATGAATTTTAATTGAGTTCCTATTGTTGGTTATTAATATTTGTATGGTTTATTACCGTTCTAAAGTTTGGGGTTAGTAAGATTTAATTGTTTAAATAAATCATTACTTTTGTAGTTTTTTTTAAATAAATGCAACATTGTTGTATAAGATTTCTTTCAAAAACATTACAAATATTACTAACCCCAAAGTTTTAAATGGTATTGTACATCATTTGTAGATTATTTTACTATGCTCAAACAATTGTGCCACAGGAACACTGGTTTGAAAAAAACAGTTTTGCTCAATACCCGTTTTGCAAGTAAACACTTCAAGAGCAAGAAGAATACCAAATTCAGAGTCTCGTCTGGTGTGAGCAGCACAATCAGTACTGAGAACACACTCGTGAATTCTTCATAGCGATCTGCAACCTTGTGTTAACTGATCTTATACTTAGTCATAGCAGTAGATATCATCACATGTGAGTATGACGCGAACCAGGTTCATTATCTCTGAGTATAATCTTCACAACAGTATTTGCAAACATTGCTATAGACTTTGGCTCCCATAAATTAGAATCACAAAGAGACCATAGAAACGGACTTATAACAACACTAATATTAAACTGGAATTCTACTTGATCTTAAGCAATAAAGCACTTAAAATCATCAATCAATAAGATCTATTCACAACCATTTTAATAGTATTATTTGCACTATTATAGTATTTTTTTCATATGTAGAATTACTCTTTTTGTTGTTGTTGTTGTTCATTGTTTCATATTTTATGTGATTTTGTCATTTATGACTGTGATTCCTAATATCAAGACGTATCAGTGTTATTAATCTTTGAAACTCTGGCTTGGATTACTTATTTATTCTTGTTGTCTACCATCAGCTGCGTTCTTGGCACAGTCTGTTTGTCTGGATGACACTACAGTGAAGTTTGAGATTTGGGACACAGCTGGACAGGAGCGCTATCACAGCTTGGCCCCCATGTACTACCGTGGAGCCCAGGCGGCTATTGTAGTTTTTGACATCACCAAGCCCGTAAGTTTACAACGGTACACTCTCCACACAAAGGTTTAGGGGTGTCCCCGACTAAGGATTTTCACTGTCGAATCAGAATTTTCGAATCCTGCCAATACTGATAGTCGAATCATATGTTTGGGGGCGGGACAAAATAAGTCAGTCGTGCGACAGTCATAATTATAGTTATGTTAACACACAGGGAAAATGTGTAACAGACACCTCACAGATACAAACTGAGTAAATAATGGTTTAAGTTTCCGTTAAAACATAGTTGACATTAAAATGTCATGGAAACCCTCTTTTTTTACAGTAGTTAATTATAACGTTATGTATATGACAATAGTTAATAAGGTTCTGCATTTCTGTTTTCAGCTGCGCGCGCAGATGATCTGCAGAAACACGATAGCTAAACTCTTGATACTCACTATAATGTTATGTATATGATAGGCCTAGACATAGTTATTACCAGTGCCGGCCTTTCCAACAGGCAATACAGGCGGTTGCCTGAACGGCAGTATAATATATGTTTTTGTTTTTGTTTTCAATTTGAGTCTTGTTAAAGATTTAAATCCCTGCCGCAAAGATGTACGTCTATTGGACACTGATTATGGAAAATGAAACTAAATTTAATTCTATAGGGATGGTTGGATTTCTTCACGTAGGCTAAAATATTTATTTAAAGCATCTTTCTTTTCAGATTCTTATTTACAGTATATATTAACATATTGGGAGAAAACCAGAAATCAGACATTGAGCAACTCCATATAGCCAAATGGTATGATCATAACACCCTGTGTATATTCAACTGTAAGATTGGGAGTCGAATCTGGTTCATCGAATCGATCTATCCGAGGACACCCCTACAAAGGATACAACGTTTTATTTGCTAAAATAGTAGATTTTTTGCTTAGTCTCTAGCCATGTGTTTGTAGGAAACATTTGAGCGAGCGAAGGCTTGGGTGAAAGAGCTGCAGCGGCAGGCCAGTCCCAACATCGTCATTGCTCTCGCAGGAAACAAGGCTGACTTAGCAGACAAGAGACTCGTGGAATATGAGGTCATATACTTTCATTAAAGACAGCATTTGTTTGATTAAAATATATAGTCAAACAGTATTAGTTCAAAATACTATTTAAAATTGTATTTTATTATATTTGATAATAGAATTATTCCTGTGATAGAAAAGCTGATTTTTCAGCAGCCATTACTTCAGGCTTCAGTGTCATGTTCTTTTCAGTAATCATTCTAATATGCTGATTTCATGAGCAGGAAACATGTTTTATTATTATAATGTTAATAGTGGTATATTTTGTATCCTAATTACTACACTACAGTATATTTCAGCCCAAACTGTTGACTATATCTCTAATGTCTTTTGTGCAGTAACCCAGACATTTATTTTACATTTATATACAGGAAGCACAGACATATGCAGAAGACACAGGCTTGCTTTTCATGGAAACCTCTGCCAAGACTGCAATGAATGTAAACGAGTTGTTCCTGGCCATTGGTGAGTGTTAAAGCAGTCTTCTTGAAGCTGTATTATCCACAGCTGCTGTAATTATGACAGACCTTGATTTTTTTGTATGTTTTACCAGAATAGCTAATTTTGTATTTTAAGGCAAGCTATGATTGCTTGGGTTAGAGCTTGTAAGGGGCTATAAACTACTGTTAGCATTTTGTTTACAGGTCGAATTAAAATTCACCTGGCAACATGTCCCAGTACAGGATTTTTCGGCTTGTTAGAAATTTCTATATCTATGATCTATGTTCTTCTTTAGCCGTTAAGTTGTGAAGAAACAAAGTAAAAAGAATTCTGTTTTACCAGCTTATCAAGTTTTTGACATTTGGATTAAGTTTTAAGTTCAAAATTTTAAAAATAGAAGGAATTTCATTTCATGCCAAGATTAAAGAAATTATTAATATTACGAACAGTGTACAATCTCTTGATTTTTATTTCAACTTGTTGTATTTTTACATTTATTAATAGCAAAAAAGATGCCAAAAACAGACACCCAAAACCCCACGCATGCTGCCCGACACAGGGGGGTAAACCTGCAGGACCCAGATGCACAGTCCACTCGAAGCTGCTGCGGGAACTAAAGGCCTGTCAACACTCCATCATGGGAGACCACCGACACCTTCTCTTTCCCAAAATCCCACCCTTCACCCTTTCACCTCCTAAAATGGATACGGAAAGAAATAGAAAGAGAGAGGAATAACAGAAAGAGATTGAGGGGAATCCCTCAGTGATGCTATAGAGATCTTCCAAAGAAGACTTCTAAAGGGCAGAAAGCGAACGGACAAAGGACTTTGTCATATCTGGCAGTAAAAATGGATTCTGTATTATTTTTAAGTCAACAATAATTTTAGCCTCTGTTCAATTCCATTATGCAAGCACCAGGGTGTCACCCAAAGAGAAAAGAGATAAAGGAACACAGAAGAATCGGAATGAACAGAAGAATTATTTCATTGACAGATCCCGTTCTCAGTCCTGAAATGAACCCAGATGGTTCATAATGCCCACTTAAAACAGCTAGAAGTCTTCAAGCATCTGTATATTTATCCTTAAGACTATCCGTATGCTCTGGGCTCTCCCAGTCTGATCCCAACTCTAGCACTGGAAGGACATCAGCACCTTAATCTAAACTAACCCATGCAATTGTTCAAGCATGAGCCACATCTACTAAACTACAAATTGAACACTGAAGCAGTTTTTCATTCACCCTGAGCTTGTTTTTTTATTTTTATTTATTACCTTAGTATGAACTGGTCTCCCTTACGTAACTCGTTCATCTTACACCCAAAAAGTATTGAACATCAACGTTGTCTTCCCTATAACATATCCTTCTCCCGACCACTTTGACCTTGAAGTTCAGTGTTGAAGTTAACGAAACAACAGCAAGCTCTACGATGCCTTCTCTACGTTCTGGTCGCTTTGTGTAAACTACTGTTTGAGAAACAATCGACAAATCACTTACAACATATTGGCAGCAACCAGATGACTGATCATAAACCATTTCGCTTTACACGTAATCGCAGAATAACGCACATCAGTTTGTCTGGAAAAGGAAGTCATGCAATACCAGGCCAGTGTCTCAGTATGTGTTATTAAAAAGCAACAAAAATATTCAAGCACCTGCAAATCAACAACGTGAATGATTTAGCAACCAATGCTGAGCAGCAAGGGAATTTTTGGCCCACAAAGCCCCTGAAAAAGTGGAAAAAAACAGAAGTGCCTACTCCGTTTTTTCCGTGTTCTTTGTTTTGGGCTTGTTTGAGGTCGTCAGACCGCCGTAAAGTAGCGTTTCGAGATGTTGGCCCGAAGTGGACAGGCAATAACCTGTAAGAATAATTAGTTGAGCGTGTTAGTAACAGTCATTTATTAAGTTTTGTTTCATGGATGCTGTTTGTTGATGTGTATAAAAATGAGTTTTATTTAAAATACATTTTAGTCAGTAATTTTAATGAGTTACCAATACATTTTGATGGTCATTTAGGGAATGAATTAGGTATCTTGATATGGTGTCACACAGCTAGAAATCATTTGCCATGTGTCTTCAGGTCCACCTTTTTTGTGGAGTAGATCTGATCTCTTGTTAACACCTCTGTGAACTGAAATGTTAAATAAAGCTGTGCTGTTCTGAATGAAATGTGGCTTTAGTTTCTGTGGCTTTCTGACTAGCTTTAATCTAAACCTCTGCTAACCATCAAATAGTTTTCTACAGTTGTCTAGCTGCAACCATGTGGCATGACACTATTATTTACCCTGAATGTGTCTGAACTAAATGCCAACAGCAACAACAATTTCTATGGCAAATATGAGGACCAATCAAGTTTCCCAAATGCTACTTGTGCTAAAAGCTAACAGATATCTCTGTGTGTGTGTTTTGCTTACAGAGGTTTGGAACTCACCTTTTTTCCTGCTTGAATATGAACTCATAGTCAAACATTTTAAAGTCAAAAGTTAATCTTAAAGTCATTAAGAAATGTAATGTGACGTAATTTTTAAGATGGCGGAGACTAAAGCAGAATTACTGTACATTGGTTATTTTGAACTGGAAATGGTAGAATAAAAGATTTTTGTGGAGCGGGGCGTGACTGGAAAGGTTCAAAATCAGAACAGGGAAATTTAATCTCAAATAAAGAGTGCTTTAGGAGAACCTAGTGATTTTTGCACTTCCTAATCCATTGTTCACATGTTAATAGGTTTTAGTCACACGCGCCTAAAGTTTGTGGTAGTAACAAGTGCAAGATATTTTCATTTTATTCTGACATAAAATAAGTAATATCCTACACACAAGTTCTAAATGCCTTGAAAATGGTGGTTGCTACTTATTGGGACTACAGAGTTTATCAGGAACTTTAAATGTCATGCTAAACAAGATACAGCTATTTACTAGTCCACTTTCAAAGCCTTGTTTAATCTGACACTCTTTCAAACTGTTCTAACACAAACATATGTAGATAAAAATGGAATTTGTAGTCTGTTAAGTGCCCAACATTACATTTTTACTACTAGTAAATGCATTTGGGCAATTATTGTGTGGTGTTTTCACAAACTAGTAACATTTTTCACAAATTAAGATTTTCTTAAATATCATAAACGTTTGTCACAGAGCTTGTTTTCTGCATTTTTCAAACCACAAGGCTTTTTTGTCAAAACAACCAGGATGATGCCAACATCTGTGACAGTGGTAGCCAAAAAGGAAAGTCGCTGTAGACATGGAGCAAGTTATTGTTTTTAAAATAAATGCACCAAAAGAAGAAAAAAAAAACATCAGTATCATGTATTATTTAGACTTGATGTATTTACAATAGAATGGTAAAGCCAAGTCAATCACCACAAAGCTAATAAAATAAGTCAAAAGTACACTGTGATGTCATATTTTTGGCTGAAAAAATAAAACGGATCATTAAAATTCTTCACAAAGGAAAATAAATGACAAATGCAAGATAAAAAAAGAAATGAATTTTTTCTTTAATTCATCACACTCATAAAAAAAAAATATTTTAAAAACAGTAGTTACCAAGCAGATTAAATCAGTATAGCAGCCCGTTCAACTCTTTAGACTCAAACTTTCTGGCAGATCATACTTGGTAGCTATTCTCAGATCAAAAAAATATAATTGCATTTATCTAGCCCTCACTCTCTTCATCTTCTACTGCTGTGTATATACTCTGGTTTCTCCGTTTGATTTGAGGTGTGCTGCCTGTGTGACTCACTGACCCCGGTGCCGTCTCCCCGCTGGTGCGTTTGGGGACCCTGGCTAGTGAGAGGCCCCCTTCCTCTTCTGAGCTACCCTGAGAAAGGGACACTGAAGGAGGAGGAAGAAAAAGCGGCTGCAAGGAGCGTAGTGGAGCCTCCGATTCTGGTGCGGTACATGGGGGTGGTAAGATCAGTCTATTAGTCATCTCTCGCTGGGGACTGCCGTCTCTATCGCTGTCCTGGCTCCCTACCTGCCCTTCTGGAACCACTGCATCTGTCCCTTTCTCTTCTTCACATTCTACTCCCTCATCCACTTCCTCCTCCCATTCGTCCTCAATGGTGATTTCATCAGGATTATAGGAGCTGGAGAGGCCAGATGTGTCAGTGGGATACTCGCTGGGTTCGTCTACGCTCCCTGTGCTGTCCTCGTCCTCCTCTTCTTCAGTCGCACCAGTGGCACCCTCCTCTCCATAAGCCTGCCCACTCTGCCCAGCCAAGATGTAGATGTCTCTCAGGCCAAGAGTGGCACACAGCTCTGTGGTTTGGGGGTTGGTGGAGTAGACCGGGTGGGCATTGGGTTGAGGGCGGCTGGGGTCATAGGCAGGCACTGTCAGGCTGAAATTTTCAGGCATGGAAAGGTCACCGCTCAAATCACTCACAACCTCCATCATCGCTTCTTCTGATGCACTGAAATCCCACCTGAAAGAAGCAGAGGAACAGGATGTCTAAGTACTTACAAATTAATTTGTGTGCAAGATATTGTTTGTGTGCACAGTTTTCTGCAGTTGCAGAACATTGCAGTTCCCTTTGCTATCTATGGAGGATCAGAAAGCTCTGGGATTTCATCAAACATATCTTAACTCGTGTTCCAAAGATGAACGAAGGTTTTGAGGGTTTGAAATGACATGAGGGTGAGTAATTAATGACAGAATTTTCATGTTTGGGTGAACTATCCCTTTAAAAAGTTATCATAATGTAGTCATTGTAACGGTCTCTACCGGGTATGTAGCCCATTGTCTTGTGGGGGGTTCCAGAAATTGCAGGATGGTTTCTGAAGGCTGTCTGTTGCTTTCAAGATGGCCAGCCATTCTGGATCATACTCAAGGTGCTCAGAGGAGCCCGGTCGGTCTGCTACCTCCACAATCTGCAAAATCAACATTCATTTAGTTACCAATAAGACTAGATCGACTCCTTGGGTCTTACAATTTTTGGACAAAATGGATACACCTGGAAGAACACGAAACATGCTTTTTGATGAAAACATTAATTACCTGAAGAAAGTCTCTATGTGGAAGACACTTGTCAAGTGAGAGAAACTTGGTGATCTTTGGGGCAGCATTATTCTTAGCCTGTTATGATAAATAGCTTGTTGTGATTTACTTTATAATGAATTAAAAAAACGCTTGAAATTTTGATGATGTAGGTTTATCTCTCTCAATTTTTTTATATACCCACCTCATGCTGCATCAGTGCAGCAAACTTCACGTGCAGGTGAGCTGAAAACCAGTATGTGGGCTGCAGGTGATCTAGAAGCTCTGCAGCAGCAGGGTTGCCCAAGGTACCACTCTCTACTTCCTGTCTGAGGAACTTCTTCTGCCGGAGAAGCTGGTTTGTGTTGCCGTAGTGATAAATGCCTCGTGGCCAATCGTGCGTCATGAAGATGTCTATGGGCATCTTGATCTAAAGAAGTTAGGTTAGATATACATGGATTTCAACTGTAAATTATGTTTTCTCTTGATGCATTTAAAATAGATTTTTTACATCTTAAAGTACAATGGCACTTAATGATTAACCTGTTTAAGTTTGAAGACATCAATGTTTCTTATGTGGTACACGCTGCGCAAAGATTCTGGGTTGTATGGTGGAAACTCAAGGTGTCCTGAAATTACATAAAAAGGTTCAGAAATTTAATTTGTGGGTCTTTTAAAACACCTGATTTGAAATTGTTAAAACTGACCTTTTTTGTAATCGTGGGATTTGAATATTCCTGAAAGACCGCCAATCCGTACACCTTTAAAGCGAACAACACCAGCATAACCTGAGGAACGAGGAGCAAATAATCCATTCAGAGCTGCTATTTAAGAGCTAAGAAAACTACAGAAGTCCAAGAATACAACATTAAAACACAAATTTAGTATTGCGCTTTTAATCTGTATAATAAATTGCTTTTGTCAGATTGAGTCAAAGATTTCACCAAGGTAATAGATGTTGGGGGCCACCCAGCCTCCGTAGGGAAGCTCCTGCAGATGGTTTGACGCCTCATGGTTTCCGCCGATGAAAATCGTGAGGACAGGAGCCTTTTTCTCCCCCGAGTAGTACCTTGGAAAAAAACGAGGGACATGACATGAGAAACGATCGAGTCGACGTAATGCTTACTTAAAATTCCCTTTAAAACAGTTCAAAAACGAAATGTGCTTTTATTTAGTGACTTTAATTCACAAATAAGTATGCAATCTAACGTTACTCTTATTATTTAATGAAACGCCTATCTACTGAATAATACCGGGTGTTTGCTTACTTGTAGAAAGTTTGCATGTGTCTGTACTTCGGAGGCACCGCCATGCACTTCATGTCTCCTTCATTTCTGACAGCCTGGAAGTCTCCGCAGCACAGCAGCAGATCCACCTTCACACCTTCTTTATTCTCCAGGTAACTGATGCTCTCATAGATCTTATCCAGCTCTCCATGACAACAGCCTTCTACTGCTACCTTCATCCTTATATCTCGAATCCACAGCCTTACGCTAAAAGATGACAAATCGCGTTACCCATCGCACAGACAATCAACCTTTACTTATTTGACATAATTCTTCCAGCAGACGCTTTTACCTCAGTAAACTCGCATGCTACTCTGCACCCATGCGCAGAATGGTCATGTGACCAGTGCATGAAATGCATCTTTTTTTCTTCATCTTCACTTTCCTTAATTTATATTTTTCCTTTTTAATTAAAAATAAAAAAAGAAAAATACAAACTTTGATTAAAGACGGCATTGGTGATACTTCATTCGGTATGCACGTCAACAGTATGGACTCTGTATAATGTATCATCAAAGAGTATAGAATATATATACTCTTTGGTATAATAAAACAGAAATGCTAAATTATTTCTATGTAATAAAAATTTTTTAATCAAAGAAGAAGAAGCAAAGAACTCTGAAATTGAAATACCAGTGTGGAAATTGCTTCCAGTTGCGCTTTGTCACGTGCCGCATTTTACTTTTCTCTGCGATATTTGCTGAGGACCAATCAAATAATTTATGATTAATAAACAAACGATTCCTTCAATCAGTTCAAAGAGACTCCTGTATAAAATGATTTTTAATTTATTCGTATTTCAAGTATTTGTAATTAATTATTGGAAAATAAAAACAAACTATTTGGTGTACATGTCTGCTGTAAGAACGATTTGAATATAGGAAAGATCAAAGGAAGATGTGTCTCTTTATTCTAAATTCTTTAATTTAAGATTAAGTAATATAATAATTAATAGGTGAGTAATGAGAATTAGTTGTTATTATTTGAATCATGCATTGCTTTATATATGTTAACAATGTGTGGAAAGTGCTGCTCTGCGTGTTCTTCTGTATCAAGCTCGTGGAGAAAGTGCTGCTGTAAATGCTCCGCTGATTGAGCTATGTTTGTGTGGAAAGTGCCGCTGTGAATGTTCCGCTGAGTGAATGATGGCGTGCCTGCTGGAGGCCCCTTTACGCATCAGCGTGTTATCTGTGAGTCTCTTCGATTATACCCACTAAAACCTCGCATTTTCCCGTCAGGACCACTTCGATATACACTAGACACGTTAGATATACTTTAGCGATTGATCTTAAATTAAGCGATGTGGTTTTTGATGGCTGGCTGTGTGTTTATGTGGTCAACATTGGATCTGGATGTGTTCAGAGCTGTCAAATCAAAGTTATATTTAGTTTTCAATCTATATTTAGAGTTATGGCTCCAAAAACAAAACCAAACCCACTTGATATTCTCAGATGAAGCTGTCAAATGATGATTTTATGGGTTAATGTAGTGGTAACGCCCCCCTTTTGACAGCCCTGTAGTTCTGTCCTGTATGTTTTGACACATGTTGATCTGCCCTCACTGTTGTGGAGCCCAGGTGCACTGATGCTTTCTGAGGTTGTTGTATACTTTAATGTATTGCGTGTTACTAGATGATTATCAGTCTCATCTGCACCGATCCTCACGGTTCAAATGGTAGTAGTCTAGAAAGAAAACTAACATAATGCTTGTTTTTAAGGGACGTCATTCAAACTTTAGCCTGTATGTTCGTGTCTTTATATTCCCTTTCATTGAATCAGCTTCTTTGATCTAATCAACCTGTTAGTGTGATATTGTTAAAGCATTAACCCTTTGTTGTTCAAAGTCAATTTGATCATCACAAGTATACCTGTGGTTTCTGAGACTCCACAAAGAAGATGTAAGGATGTTGTGTGTGTGCGTGTGCGTGTATAAAATATATGTTAGTATAATAACTACTCCATATTAAAAATTACGACTGAAAAAGACGAGCTTAGCACTGGTTTCCAATAAATGTTAATTAGTCATGTTGCAAGAATTTCAACTTGATTCATTTAAATTGATTATCCAAGTAATAAGGGATGCAATTATTCACATGTAATGCCATTCAAAATTAAAAAATAAATAAATAAATAATACAAATAAAATAAATATGTTTACATACTGTGTATATTTATTATTTATATATTTCTCTTTATATATAAATATACACGTGTATATATTAAGGGAAATTATGTTCAATTTATTAATAGAATATTATATTTTATAGAATATAAATCTTATTATATCCTCTGATGTCCAGTATTCTCTTTATTTCTGCATTATTTTCTGACGTTATCCTGTATTTTTGTTTGATGTTATCTTCACATACTTGATGATTTATAAAGTGTCCTTGAATTCTGAAAAGGGACTTTATAAATATATATATATATATATATATACAGTATATATGCGCATTAATGTATATATTTTTAAAAATAGGGGTGATTATGTTATGAAATGACATTATTGACATTGGATTTATGTGTGGATGTGATGTTCTGAAGTATGAAGTGACATTCATAGCAGTGCCAACTGATTACATAGATGCTTTGGTATGTTTGGGGTGGATGTCATTCCCACTTTTCCATGGCTTGAAATTGCCATCTCTGCCTGTAGAAGCGAGTTGCAGTGATTGAAGGAGATGGGAAGCAGGTCTCTGCTCTCCTTCTAGAGACTTCCACCAACAGCTGGCAACTGTAAGGGTAAACAGACCAAAGTATTGTGACCCTGTGAGCCAGGGAGGAGGCTATGGGGCGAGACTGAAGGTGTTGTGTGATGCCTCAGATGGGATGAGTTTGCTGAATCATCTCTGTGCTCTCTTTTGTCACAATGCAGGAAGTCACAGCCACGAGTCGCCACTATGTTGACCGGCTTTTTGACCCCGACCCACAGAACGTGCAGCAGGGAGTCATGTGAGTAAACAAGCATGTGTGTGTAGCGCTCTGCTCTGTTATATTTCACCGTTCTCACTATCTGAATGCTAAAGATGAAGCCGTCACCATAGAAGGATGTTTTTAGTCCTTGGAGAGCAAGTATATGTTAGTTCTTTTTTCTGTTGTTTATGTGAGTGTATCTGTGTAGCTGTGGCTCGGGTCTCTTCATCTTTATTTTTAACTCGGTGCTCCATCTCTGGTTACTGTTAGCTTGATGTTTCCCGACTGCCAGCTCCGTACTTTTCCACAGATATAGATCCTTCATCAAAGCAGACATCAACTAACATATTAAGTTTTTTACATTTATGCTGATTTATGCTGAACGTGATCTTGCGTTGCGGCACTAAACGCATTGTTATAATCACTAGAAAACATTGTTTTTTTTAGAGTTGAGGCATGAAAAAGATTTATGAGATAAGAATTATTATTATCAGTAGGTTCATTTTCTGTTAAAAATAGCAACATGTAATTTTATTTTTTTTATTTATTTATTTTTTCCTATTTTTTTTTTCATTTCCTGACAAACGCAGAAAGCACTTTAGTGTTGATGGAATAAAATATGCAAATGGGGCCCATTAGGTTTGTAATTAATGAACTATCATGATCATTCATGTACACTCCACTTTCCTTTTTGACTTGAACGTTGCATGAGTTAATCGTGATTATGGAACGTCTGTCAAATTTGGGTACTGTTGATGAAGAATAGCATTGATAAAGTAAGCTTATATTATGACTGCATATTCATTATCTGTCATTTTAGAGCAAATAAGCCTTCTTTTGTTTAGTCCAGAATCCCGTTACGTTAGCTTGTGTGCTATATGTGCGTTCAGGTAATGAGAGATGAGATGAGAGTCAGCTAGGAGCGTGTTACTATTTGCTCTCATTATCAGCCTCTGTAATCCTCAGATCATTCAAATGTATTCTAACAAAGACAGCAGACAAATAGTTTTTCTTGCATAATTGTGTCCATATTAGTTGAAATACTAGATATCATATTTTTACTTCTAAACATATTCTTCTCATACTGAAGGACTATTTAAACAGAAAAGAAAAGCTTGTGAAAAATAATAAGCATATCAAAAATAATGATTTTAAACAATCAAAATACAGTAAAAACTAAATTCCTGTAATGGCAAAGCTGAATTTTCAGCAGCCGTTATTACTACAGTATTGAGAGTCATATGATCCTTCAGAATCATTCTCATATGCTGATTTAGTCCACAATAAACAGTTCTTATTGTTATCAATGCTGCTTAAATATTTTTTGTGTAAACATGACCCATTGTAGCATTATTTAATGAATACAAAGTTAAATAGAGCTGTAATTGTTTCAAATACACATAAACAATTTATACATAGAAAAACTTACATTTCATCAAAATATCCACTATTAGCAGCTATTACAACTCTACATTATCTGGGTATCCGAGATGTCAGTTTATTCAAACATTGACTTGATATATTACTCCAAGTCCCCTGAAGAAATTGCCCTAAAGATGATTCCCACTGGTTGGACACTTCTTTCGGACGTCACGGCCCAGTTCCTCCCATAGTAGCTCAACTTTGACATGTATATATTGCCATTATTATGTAATCAAAATGAAAATAATTATTGCTGGTCTTCAATGATAACGTCAAGTTACTTAAATGTACAGTATTTTCACCAAAAATGATGATGAGGGCAGTGTATGTAGAAGTATGCATTGTCAGTTGATTACTTTAATGTGTCCTATTATAATAAAAGTATTACCAAACGTTTGAACGGCATAAATAAATATGCTGCCATCTGTTCCTCTGTTTCTATGGTATTTTGTGCACCGTGAGTTATAAGTGATTGCACCTTTATTGACAGTGACATGAAGAATGCTGTCATCGGAAACAACAAACAGAAGGCCAACCTGATTGTGCTGGGAGCCGTGCCAAGGTGTGTCCACCATTCTTTCACCAGTAGAACTGCAATGAGTTTTGACACAGCCAGTAAGGTTGAAAATCCTACAGTAGTAGTCCAAATGTCTGACATTATATTTAAAATCTGGGATTTTTACAAACCTAAATATTTAAACCTAAATTAAGACCCTCTTACCTTAAAGATGGCAAAAGCTGTTTTTTTCTGTTTTACATGCTAATCATTGCTGATTAAGATGTGTTCTTTTTGTCTGCCTGTCTCTCTGTGTGTGTGTGTGTGTGTGTGTGTGTGCAGACTCCTGTATCTTCTCCAGCAGAGCTCCTCTAGCCTGGAGCTTAGGACTGAATGTGCGGTCGTGTTGGGCAGCCTTGCAATGGGCACAGAGAACAACATCAAGTCCCTGGTGGACTGTCAAATCATCCCAGCCCTGCTGCAAGGTTCTCCCTCTCTCTTCTCATATTTCTGTCTCTTTCATGTTACTGTTTTAAGTATTTTTGATCAATGTAGCCTTAATGACTTGAAATCTTGAAAATATCAAACTTTTGACCACTGTTTTGTGTTTTTGCAGGCCTCTTGTGTTCTGACCTGATCTTCATTGAGGCATGTCTGCGCTGTTTAAAAACTGTCTTCATCAGTCCCGTCACCCCAGTGCAGCTGCTCTACACAGTAAGACAACATGCACATTCTGTAATAACGTATGCACGTGCAGAAAAAGAATTGTGATCAACTGGTTTTAATTTGCATCAGGACCCCACTGTGATCCCCCATCTCATGTCCCTACTGAGTCAGTCACAGCACACACAGGAATACATCACGCAAATCTTTGCCCACTGCTGCAAGGTAACAAGCACAACTCTGTACATCACACATGCATTTATTCAGAATTATAAAGGGAATGGTTCCAGCTCTAAATTCTGATTAGATTAGCCACATACAAGTTTCATTCCAAGCCTTATCAAGGATTAGCCGACATGCACCTGTGGCCACGCAGCCAACCGTAAAATGGTTTCAGTATTAACGTTTAGGCTTCTAAGCAAAGTAATCTTTTCTTTTTTCTCTATTGAAAAATACATTGAATAATGTGTGTGTCTAGACTCAAGAACATCAGACGGTGTTGTTCAACCACGGTGCCATCCAGAACATCGCTCCTCTGCTCATCTCTCCCTCCTATAAGGTACAAAAAGAAAATGAATTGCTTTTTTTATTTGTTATTGTATTTTTAATGCATTTTGTGTGTTCAGATTAATAATATGTTTGTGAATCATCTCTGCAGGTACGAATGCAGGCGTTAAAGTGTTTCTCAGTTTTGGCCTATGAGAACGCTCAGGTCTCCATGACACTGGTGAATGGTGAGCACAACCTCTATCATCCTCTATCTGCCATCATTTGATCACCACTTATTTTGTCCTCATGGCTTTTGTTCATCAGATATGACTATAGTTTGTCATTTTTTTTGGTAATATCTGAATCACTGTTCAGTGAAATAAAAGAATAGTGCAGAAGAGTAGGTTTCTGAAAGTTTAAAAAATGCCAATCACAAGCTCCATAGAGACGGTTTCAGGTTGTAAAGTGATGATATATGCCTCTGAAGCCACAAAGCAGTGTGTTTAGCAATGTAATTGATGATTTTGGAGTAGAACTACAGGACTGTTACCATGGAGAATTTGTGGTAAGCTTTTGCTAGCAAGTGGAGCTGGTTTACATTATCTTTTGAAAAGCCACCATTGTGCTGTAGCTATCTACACCAGTGTTTACACATTTGGTTTCAGTATATAAATATATATATATATATATAAACATATATATTAGGGCAGTCAAAAATAATGCTTTAAAGACGTTAATTACGTAAATGGTTTGAACGCATTTGACGTATGCGCAGTGTGACGAATTATTTGTTAGGAAAGTTACAAAATGCGGAAGTTGTGAGAAATGTCTATTACCTCAGAGTAACTGCACTTTGCATCAGTGACACGTGGGTACTGAAGTCTTTGACACTGACTGTATTAAAAACTGAAGAGGGTCATTTTGCGGTTCACTGTTCACAATCTTCCGTTTTAACAACCTTATTGCCCGAGCTTCTCAATAACAACACTGCATACACTGCGACTCACTCATACACCACGCTCTTCTTCAGATTTTTTCTGCTGCATTTTTGACGCACGCGAAAAGCAGATAGCTCGCCAAAAGAAGTCTCCCAAAAATAATCTTTTAAAAATAATATACCCGTTACATATAGCTTACTGCAGTGCAAGTCGCGATTTCGCTGCACTTACGCGTGCAGTATGCATTTCAGAAAAAAAATGGTTCGGATTCATGTGTAGTTGCAAATATTGATTAATCATGTTTAATCCACTAAAAATCCTGATTAATTTGATTAAAAAAATTTTATCATTTGACAGCCCTAATTTTATATATATATATATATATAAGTAAAATTATGGAAGCCCTTTTCCACCACTGAATAAAAAAATAAAAGCTAATAAGAAATAAGAAATAAACTCACAATTACAGAATTGTGTTAAAAAGACAGAATTATAAGTTATAAAGTCACAATTCTGAGAACATATCAGCCTTTTTTTAACTCAAAATTGGACTTTATAACTCGCAATTGCGAATTTATATTTCACAATTCTGAGAGTTTTTAAAAACTGTTTTTAAAACCACCTAGGTAATGTATACTACACTACATTACCTATGGTGGATTTAAAAACAGGTTATAAGGTAGATATGGTGAATGTACCTTGCTGTCATTAATTTCCCTACTACAGATTACAAAGGCAAAAAATATGATGGACAGGATTATTAATAAAATCATATTTCATCCTGCAAAAAATCATATTTTGTGTGCATGTGTATGTTTTTCAGTGCTTGTAGATGGTGAGCAGCTCTCTCAGGTTTTTGTTAGAATGATGCAAAGGGACAAACCCATTGAAATGCAGCTTACAGCCGCCAAATGGTGAGTAAATCTCATCCTGCAGGTTATTTATAAAAAAATAAAAATAAAAACGTGTAATCCCTTCAGCTTTTACAAACTTGCACATTTTTCTCTCAGCTTAACATACATGTGTCGAGCAGGAGCCATCAGGACAGATGACAACTGTATTGTACTAAAGGTACCTCCGAAAATTGTCAACATTTGTGTAACGAATGAATATTATAAATGAAGAAATGTGTCATTTAAAGGGTGTAACAACTAGTTCTCTCTGTGTGTGTGTGTGTGTGTGGGGGGCAGACTTTGCCGTGCCTGGTGCGGATGTGCAGTAAAGAGCGGTTACTGGAGGAGAGGGTGGAGGGGGCGGAGACACTAGCCTACCTGATGGAGCCGGACATTGAACTGCAGCGGATTGCGAGTGTCACTGACCACCTCGTGTCCATGTTAGCTGACTACTTTAAATACCCAAGCTCCGTTAGCGCCATCACTGATATTAAGAGGGTAACTTCACATGCACATACACATTTAATTAGCTTTCTAAATGAATACCAGAGACTGCTGTTGTTTTTGTATAAAGCCAAGTATGTAGATTTCAAGAGTGGGTGTAACCAAGCAACTTTTTCTTTTCGGTTAAAATGAAATCAGTTATTAATCATTTGTCTTCTTGTAGTTGGATCATGACTTGAAACATGCGCATGAGCTGCGACAGGCAGCCTTTAAACTCTATGCCTCTCTGGGCTCCAATGACGAGGATATCAGGAAAAAGGTATTGTATTAGAAGTGCTCTGTTTTTCAAAAAAATCAACAATGTGACTGTTGACTACCTTGATACCCTGAATTAAAACAGGTTATTTGGTAGAAATGGTGAATGTGCTAAGGATGTTAACATTAATTTTCTTACTACAGATTACAGAGACAGAAAATATGATGGACAGGATTGTTAGTGGCCTATCAGAATCTAGTATCAAAGTACGGTTAGCAGCAGTCAGGTATGATGCATAATTTCTCTTAATTGCCTGTCAAAAATTAAGAGAATGAAAACTGCCATTGTATGTATTTGTTTTCAGAAATCAGTGTTTTTATTCTGCAGCGATGCTTTCATTTGATCAAAATTAACAATAAAAAAACAGTTGGTTTCAAACAAAAGCTGTTCTTTTGAACTTTTTATTCGTCAAAGAATCCTGAAGAAATCTGCCAGTGTTTCCACGAGCACAATTGCTTTTTGTTATCTGATAATAAGAAACCAATAAGAATTTTTAAATTGTAATAATATTTCACAATATTACTGCTCTTAAATAAATGTACCCTTGGTGAACATGAGTCTTCGTTTAAAAATATTTTTAAATCTTTACCAGCCCCAAATGATAGAATGAAAAAATAAAAATAAAAATAAAAAAAAGCAAAAATAAATATACAATTAGAAATTAAAACAAAGAAAAGAGGTTTTAGTTTGCTCTTTTATTTTAATTGATTTCTTTCAAATTTCCTCTAGATGTCTTCACAGTTTATCACGGTCTGTACAACAGTTAAGGACAAGTTTCCATGATCATGCAGTATGGAAGCCACTAATGAAGGTATGATATTCAGATAATGTTGAGTGAAACCTGGAGTCTAATCAGACCCTAACTGTGTTTTTATGGGTAGTTATTACAGAACGCACCAGATGAGGTCCTGGTCATGGCCTCTTCAACACTATGCAACCTGCTGCTGGAGTTTTCACCCAGCAAAGAGGTAAAGTGCACGCACTTTGTTGGTTTGTTATTAATATACAGCCAGAATTGAACATTTCTAACATTCAAAGTAATATACTTGTCATCAAACTACTTCAAACTGAAAACTTAAAGCTTTTAAAACTACTTCAGACTTTCTTATTTCTTACTTTATTATTAAATGCTCTTTTTTTTTAATTCCCACATTAGTGCCACTGGTTTAAAAAATGATTGTGCATGTGTTTGTTCACAGCCTATCTTAGAGTCTGGAGTCATCGAGTTACTATGCAGCCTCACACAAAGTGACAGTCCAGCTCTAAGAGTCAATGGCATCTGGGCTCTCATGGTAAGACCAACTGACTTCAGTCCACACCAAGGCTTCAGAATGAAAGCATTCTGTCATCAGAAGCTGTATTGTGTTTTTTGCAGAACATGGCCTTCCAGGCAGATCAGAAGGTGAAGGTGGAAATTGTTCGAGCTTTGGGCACAGAACAGCTCTTTAGACTTCTGTCTGATCCTGATACTAATGTGCTCATGAAAACACTGGGGCTGCTTCGAAACCTGCTCTCTACACGGCCGGTAACACACATTATATACAATACAGTACATATATATTCTGCATGAATGTACTCTTGGTCTGATAAATTCCTCTCCACTGCCTAACAAGATTACACACACACACACACACACACACAGACTAATTGTCTTTCCTTGTCTTTGGTAGCATATAGACCAGATCATGAGCTCACATGGGAAGCAGATAATGCAAGCCGTAACACTTATCCTGGAGGGAGAACACAGCATAGAGGTCAAAGAGCAGGTGAGAGCTGCTCAAACACACTAAGATGAAATCTCTCAAGCAACTATTATATTCCACAGGCACTTTGTTAAAGGAATATTTCCAGTTTAATACAAGTTAATCTTGATCTATTCAGGATGTCTGTAGAAGCACTTGAAAAGTAGTCTTAAAATCACCTTTTAAAACGTAAAACTGCCAACATTTTAAGTCCCATAGAACAAGTCTTTAGCTCTTTTGTCTTGTTATCAGTTGGTGCTCCTCTTATTTTACATTTTTTCTTCTTTTTTGCTTTCTGACTGTGCACAAGAATCTGTTATCAGGTTTTGAGTGTGATACATCATGGTACATTAAACTGTGGTATTTTTGTGTCATATATCACTTTGGATTATATTATTTTACATGGTTTTATTTTATGTTCTGATAAATATTACTCTTTATTATTATATAGTGGTACATTGTTACAGGTAAATAAATTAAGGCATACATTGGTTCACTCCTTTAAGATATTTTACTCTGTTTTACTTTTTTTTTTTTTTGTAGTGTTTTTGAAAAAAAAAAAACTTTCGGGGCACAGTGCTTTAATGGTTTCGATCATACTTAACCAATAGGAGTTATTCTGTCTGCCTTGGCTCAAATTCCTCTTCTGCTGTACTTTTAAATTCTGGTGTTCCCCAGGGCTCTATTCTTGGCCCGGCATTGTTCAACCTTTATATGCTCCCTTTGGGTACTATTTTGGCTAGATATGGCAAATCTTATCATTTGTATGCTGATGACACCCAAATATACCTTCCTTTAAACCGCGACAATAGGTTTGCCATGAAATCTATATTAGACTGTCTGGAAGAATTAAAACTCTGACTATCTAGCAATTTCTTAATGAATGTAAGACTGAAATTATTCTGTTTGGCACAAATGATCACACTACTCACGACCTTGACCTTACAGTACGAAATGTGCTCGAAATCTGGGTGTCTTATTTGATACCAACCTTTACAAGCAGATATCTACTGTCGTGAAGTCTTGCTTTTACCATCTTTGTCTCCTATCAAAGGTTAAGCCTTTTTTGTCGGTCAAGAATTTTGAAATTGTTGTGCATGCTTTTGTAACATCACGGCTTGATTATTGTAACTCGTTGTACATTAGTGCCTCTCAGTCATGTGTCGCACGGTTACAGCTGGTTCAAAATGCTGCAGCTCGGCTCGTCAAGGGGAAGTCTAAGCGTGAGCATATCACACCGGTTCTGATCTCACTGCACTGGCTCCCGGTCAAGTACAGAATTGATTTTAAAGTTTTGATATTTGTTTTTAATGCCTTTCGGAATCAGTCCCCACGGTACTTGACTGATTTATTACACTTGCCCACAGCGCAGACTACTCAGATCTGATAACTCTGATTTGCTTTATGTTCCTAGAACCAGACTGTAAGGAATCCGGGTGAATCAGACACGTAAGATTCGATCAGAACATTGAAACATTAGGAGCCACATTCCACATAGAGGCCTTGTGCCGACAGGAAGCCAAATATCAATGGTTACAGACCCCTTTTCGAGCAGACCAACAGTCACAGAACAGCTTGAGCATTCACAAAAGAACACATATTGAGAATCCCAAATCAGGAAGGAGATTGTCAATATTGTGCATATAACCAAGAGAATGGTTAAAGACACGGGACAGCATCATCATCGTTACCCCTTTACATGGGTAGAATAATTAAAGATTTTGTTGGATGGATCTTCACCCCCTCAACTCAACTAGGACCAGCCAACATTCCTCA
>JAUCNO010000943.1:2261171-2286299 GCA_032353835.1 Enteromius viviparus | reverse complement strand
ATACAAGAAGTTTAGGTATTGAGGCTTTGGTGTAAGCATTCGCTTTTAGTGTGTAAGCAATAGGCAAAAACTGTAAAAGTGAACTTCTCCTTTAATGCTAACAGATACCACTTTTTTTATCTGTTATTAAATGCTGAAATTTACATTATCAAAAATAAAAAAATGGTCAGTATTAGTTCAGGTTAATGAATATATTTAAGTAATGTTTACAAATAAAACCTTAACTTACCAAATGTGTTATCTTCTTAGCCTAAACATGTGATCAAAACGAAACAAAACAAGATATCAGTGATCGGGGATTAAGTAAAGGATGTTAGAACATCAGGCCCTTAAAAGAGAAAATGACAGTTTGTGAACAAGCATTTAAACACAGCACAGTATGGGTAGAGAGTGCTCATTTCTGGAAGATGCCAAGTGGAGCTGTGCGAGGGTGTGTGAGAGCGAACTGAAAAGTGTTTGAGAGAGGGAGAGTGTGAAAAGCAAAAGAGGAAAGAGGACTCTTGAGAGGGAGTCACACAGTCAACTCCTCACAAATAAGCAGGAGAACACTTCAGCATGGCACACGAAGACCTCAGAACGTTCACTTTATTATAGACACATTGTAATTATGCCAAAAAATCTGTTTTAAATGTGTCCTTTCATCTGGGACGCAGCAGATAATAAACCAAGAAATAAATACGAGAAAACCAAAAGATATATTTAAGGCACAAACGCTGTTACTGCCTGAAGAAAACATGCAGCGCCAAAACATTATCTCCCATCATCCCTTTTGTCTGCCGCCTTCTTCCTTTAACAAGGCCCGATCATGTCTTCAAAGTAGTTGAAAATGTACTTCAAAGATGATAATCTCTTTTTCTTCAACCTAACTTCACATTAGCTATGCACAGAAGAACTCTTTTGTGAATTGGATTTTTAGATATTCTGAAGAAAATGTGAGTGCTTTGCTGCACAAAACATGGCAATGCAATTATGGGGTGTTTTGGGTGGTGCGTTTCTGGTGCAACAGGAACTAGCTACAGATCTGTGCCATGCTGAGGGGTAATACACTTTCTTTAAGGGCAGTATGCAAACTCACAGGCTGGAAAGCATGACAGTAAATGTTATGGGTATCTTTCTTCAATGGATGCCAGTTTCGCTTAGGATGGGGAACTATGTCTGGCAGATGGCATGGTGGGGGTAGACTAAGAATGACACATGTTGACAGGAAGCCAGTATGGAAATGACAAGGCTTGGCAGGACGTTAAGAAAGTGATGGGAGATGAAAGGAAAATAGACAGAGGGATGAGTGGGAGAAGTCTTCATTTAAGCATGTGTGTGTATGAACATGCATGGAGCTTTCTCTGAAATTACATACAAACAGTAGCATGTTTGTGTCATGCAGGCCGCAAAGTTACAAAATGTACAAAAATTAGAAAAATTATTTCATATTAAGCATTAATATATCAATGTATTTCTCTCTCGCAAAAAAAAAAAAAAACGAAATAAAAAAAACATAATTTGTAGGTATATCTAATTTCAATATTACCTGTATGTTATATTTTAATATCTGTCTTTAATCTAATTGGTCATTTATTTCTAGACAAAAGCATCATATCTAACATCTGAAAGCAATTGTTTGGAAGGGTATGTCAATAAAATATTGTCAACAGGTGATCACTCTTATATCCAAAAATTGAGTGATGTGATTTTACCGGGGTGATAAATCCCTCCTGCCTGTGGTGTTTTGATATATTTAAGATATATTGATTTGAGACATTTCAAAGATTACAGTGTATAGGTGTGCGTGTATGTGTAAGCAGGAAGAACATGGCTTACCATAAACATAAAAAATATGTATCAAAGTCAATTTTAGCTCATTAATTCAAAAGTCATATTGGGTGATATTAAGAGATATTTTTAAGTAGTGCTGCATTTATCATATTTTTGTGAAGATTTTTTGAAAAAAATGTATGCTTTTATTTAAAATCAATTAAATAAATTATTTAAATTAATCAAAAGATACAGTAGAGAAATGTTTTCAATTTCTATTCCATTCTTTTTTTGTTCCCACAAAAGCAACTAATACTTTTAAAGAGAAGAAATGTTTATAGATATTAAAATGATTTCTGAAGTGACACTTAAGACTGTAGTAAAGACTGCTAAAATTTCTTAATTAATGTCTTAATTGTAATCCTTATTGTAATCAAAATTCTTATGTTATTTGGTCAAATAAATGCAGCCAGACAATCAGGAACTTCTTTCAAAAACATAAAACAGCAAACTTTTGACCATTGTGTAAATTATTGAAGTCTTTTTTTCTAGTGAGTTAAAAATGTATTTGACATAAAAAATTGAATGTTTGAGCTGAAACTTTCTTTCCACTCACCTTACCTGTTAAAAAAGACAGATAAGGTGAAATATTTTTCATTCCTATTCCCATTACTATGTCCTTCTTGTATCAACAGTCACCGTCTATCTCAGACTTGAAGAACTGTTTAAACCTTTAAAGGTTATCTAAACAAACATAACCCCCCACAGATCATAGATGGATGACAGTGAACAAAGAGTATCCAGTGCTAAAAATAAATAATTAAATAAATCAGCCAGCCAATGAGCAACTGTTATACAACTAGTAATGAAATTCAAGCTTGTGCATGAAACTTCTCAAGTCGATAGCAAAGATTTGTCATCACTAGAAGAACAACAATGTGAAATGGCATCAATCAAGTGCATAAAATATGAACCATATAAGGACCGGAGGTGACAGCAGATCAGTTGCTGTATTTAGGAAAAAGCAGAAAACAATCAGTCATTCTGAAACTAATTTGAAAATGGTTGAGAGAGTCGATGTTGACAGTCGGAGGGTTTGTGTTCACCTGATTAAAGGTTGGGAGGAAAATTCTATTTTAAGATTAGATAATTTTACTTGAGGAAAAAAAAAGAGTTACCAAAAATGAGTTCTACTGTGAGCTCATATTCCTAAAATAGATAACAGCTGCAAACTAGCTAAATCTGGCATTCACTGAGCATTTTACTTGTAAAACACTGACACAGGTCCAGCTGGTATGTTCACACCGGACACTATGTTTATTCAGACATGAGGCCCATAAATCAAACACTAGCTGCATGTCAAGTTCCAGTCACCCCAGGGCTGCTTAAAATGGAAACTAATGCATTTAGTATAATTCTGATCATAGTGACTGCAGAGCACCGCTTAGAGACAGACTGAAGGGTTCAGCTGAGGTATATATTTCAAAAAAGTGCAAATTCACTTTACACACAAGTGATTGCTGGTACTTAACAGCGTGTGTAAGTGCGGCTGTGTGTTTGTGCCTGAGTATCTCGCATACCCACATGTTCACACACAGACACCCACATGCATTGAGTGTTAATGTCGCTGTTTGTTGGCAGCTATCACACTTTCTCTGTTAATCTGCTCTCTGTTCCAGCAGCTTGTGGCTTGGAGATACCAGGCCATGTTGCCAAGCGACAGGTACCCATTCTGTTTTTCTTGGTTGCCATGGTGAGAGTAAGGAGGGTGGGGCCTGAACAAAACAGGTACAGACTGTCTCTGAGATGGCACATTATCTCATGTGCACTACACAGAGATGCCAATTAAAGATGTCAATTATTTATAAATAAAATATTCATTTTTTTTGATGTGTAATGGTAATATTGGTAAATATTAAATTTATATAATTATATTATTATTATTAATTATATTATTGCCTACATATATATACACACACACATATATACACACTAAAGTATAGTTGTGTACTTGCAGATTTTTTAAATTAATATAAGTTACATAATTCTAAAATTAAAACTCCACATTTGAGTTAGGACAACATATTGTATCATTAAACTCCAACTGGATATTGCATTTTAGAATTTGTTTGCAAAAGGAGCATTATAACCTTTTTCCATATCCAGGAAAAGACTTTTACAAGTTTCCGTATATTTATCTAAAGGCAATTTCTAAAGTATTTCCGATCAATGGCAAGCTTTAACAACCCTCAGTGTTATGATATTACACAAAAATGTAGTACTAAATATGTACTTCATGTAGATCCTATTTTTAACCACAGCAGAGATGTTGTGTCTACAGACTGCTTGGGGGTGAAATGCTAGGAGTTGATCTTAGACCAGATTCACACTTTTTTATGGTTAGCTCCAGATAATTGGCACAATACTCTGAACTGACTAATAGGCCAGATAAGAAGGATTAACAAACAGTACCTCATCATGTGCACGTGCAGACCATGTGATTGTTCATAGAATTACCATGATGTGATAACATTCAAGGTGTTGTCTTAGTTAACAGCAATTACAGTTTTGTTCGCAAACAAAAGAAAGGACAGGCAATAAAGCCTTAGTCTCCAACTGGTTTCTTCTTTTTCAGGGTGCCGACGGGAGATGATGGACAATGACCTCAAGCTGGTATTTCCTGGAAAACTGAGATAATGGGAGCTGAGAGAGAAGGTACTGTGTCATGTGAAAGCGTTAATTACATAACCTGGCAAGTGTCTTGAAAATGATTCATAGTCCTTATATCATGTTAATGATTGCTACACTGAACCCTACAGCTAAATCTAACCAATAGTGTTAGCAAAAGCAAACAGGCATTTACTGAAAAACAAAAGTGCATTTACTGAAGCAGCCATGAGATTTTAGCTTGCTTCTACATTTCTTTTATCAAGTGTCCTGACTCATGCCCAGGGACTAGCACCAGAGTGCTCTGCATCACAAGTGCAGTGCTGTACCAGGTGAGCTTACAAGCAAGTTTACTTGTGTTAGAAAAGCCAAAGAGTTTATAACATAGTTTTGCTTGAGAAACAACACAAAAATGTTTGAAGGCAGCTTTTATTTGCACTAAGTGTAAATAGTAATATATGCTTTTTACACTAAGTTGTTTTTTTTTGTTTTTTTTTACACTTTTTACACTAATATCTCTGAATTCTATTTACAATATGTTAAATTATATAGCAGGGTTTTCTACTACTTATAGCAAATATTATTGTAGTACATCATAAAACACAACAGTATGTAATAATAACTAAAAGCCAAAAAGGTGGACCATCTGTACTAAGTTTAAATAGATGCTCTATTTTAGGAATTGAAAATCTGCCTGAATCGGTGATGAAAAAAAGAACAAACATTTTTGGTGTTGTCGCTACTGTTCTTTTTAGCTGGAAAGTGTAATGTGTAAGTAAGGATTTAAAAAAAATAATAATAATTAGGTGAATTTTTAGCAAACTAACTCTATAACCATCCCTAAAACCGTTATAAATCCCCTCATACAGTACATTGCTCTCTGCTCTTATGCTGAAGTCTATTGTGAACAGTCGTCTCAATGGTGCTTCAACACCTGTCTTTGCTCCCTTTCACACACCCCATTTCCCCCTCATTGCTTTTTAGTTTGTACCTCCTTCATAGCCTGTACCCTCTCTTCACCTTAATGAAAGAGCTCACCATTTTTGGACCTGTAATAATAGCTACAATGCATGTCTGCAGTACTTAAAATCTGGACTAGCTCATGAGTAATTTTTTCCCATTCATATCATTCTGAGGTGTTTCTGTGGGAAGCATGCAATCGTGACGAAGAATCATTTCTTGTGAGTCTCCATTGAATGGTCTCTCACACTGTTCTCTTTTCAAGAGGGATCTTTGTGATATGATGCAAGTTATAGAAGGCTCAGTAATGGCAGGAATAATTGATTATTGTCATTTAAGGGTGCAGGTTTGATGCAAAATTGTGCTATCATTAAAAGAGTGTCAGGGTATATTGCCTGACATTGTTGCCACTATTTTACTATTGTACTGTAAAAGTAAAGTAAAATGCGTACAAAAACTAGATCTGTATAGCTGTGGTTTTTCATTTTGTGTCATATATAAAATACATACAGTAACTCTCTGAAAAACAGGACGTTTTCTTAACCTTATTTTCATTTTCATTTTTGATACATGAATTTAGTTAAGTTTACTTTTCTTACCCAATAGACAATTGTGGAAATATTTTACTGTAAATACACAAATACTTGTTGAAATAATTATTGTTTGCAGTCTACTAAAATTAGATTTGATCCTAATTCCGTGGATTTGATCCTGTGTTAAATCTGCTAAACAAATCAGAATTCATAAAGGCAGAAACTCCAATGAAAATGTTCTTATACTATATGCACACATTATTTTTGCTTGTGCACCAGTATGTCAGTATAATGAATGAATGAATGAATGAGTGACCACATCAGATCTGAAATTGTTCATATTCTAATTATGCACGCATCATGTAATATACAGTACATTGCATATCCATTGTATATATTTATAATATCTTACTATTAATTATTTACATCTGCACAAATCTGAAGTATACAGCACAGCAACTGTAAGACATCAAGGACACATTTTTGTAGCAAAGAGGAGCTTGAAAAAAACAAAGCAGAAATCAATACACAGACAAGCAAAAGCAGTCTGAAATCCACAAAGGTGACCTTTTCAGTTCATCCTTCACCAAAGGACATGAATATAAATGAAAGATTTGATTAAAGTACTATTACTAATTGTACTCCCTGGTTTATGAAAAACACCTTTTTTTTATAGAATAAATGCCTCTTTAAATAGAAAATTGTGAATATGGACAATAAATGATGATAAGGAAAATACATTTTGAATACATATTAGCAAAATAATGCAGGTAAACAGTGTGAATATTTTGGTCAGCAGCATGAAACCTGGACTAATCAGTACAAACCCTGGACCACCTTGGACTGCACACTGGTCTTTTGAGCAGGTTTCCACTGAATAAAACCACTTGTTTTTGGAATAGCTATTCTGACCAGCCCTCAGTAACAGGATTCAAGCTGATTTTACTGGTTTGCAGTTCCTCTGTTAACAGTGCAATAGTCTTACGAAGGAAGAGAAATTCAGCAGACCTGAGATTATAAGCAGAATTCCTACCTGCTGTACTGACTGCACCACACTGAATGGTGTATGTTATATATTTGATTTTAATAGCCTTCCTTCACATCCAATTACACACACACACACACACACACACACACACACAGTAATCCAGTAAATACACCTTCTAAACCCTCTAATACTGCATTAATTGGTCATTAGGATGTCCACAAGCACTAAAACCACGTTGATCATTAACTTGTGATACTACAGAAAGAGGTAGCCAGGGTAACAATGTCTGTGTGTTATTCCAGTCAGATAAGACTGCGTTCACATACCTGGGTCACCAAAGTGCCTTTTTTTTTTTTTAGTACAGTAGCCACTTTGATCAAAGTGGTTTATGTCATGATGACACTATCACCTTCCAGCTCTTTAACATAGCTATTCTTTAATATATAATATCTAATAGCTGGGTTAAATTTAGATGATCTCTGCATTTTTTCACCCCAAGACACCTGATTGTATAACATTTAATCTATCCATGCATTAAAAGACAGTCTCGAAAGGCAGATTTTGATTAACACTGACTGAGTAATTTAGATTTGTTTCAGTCAGGCATAAAAATAGGACTTACTTAATCCCAGATGTGATTGAGATCAGAGCAAAGGATATCAGAGGCATATTGTTTTTATACAGCGTAAATTAATTAAGAGTGCATTATTGAGCTTTAGTGGCTAGAGGCAGAGAGTGAGAGAGCGTAAGAGGTGATAAAGAGACATGGATAATGAAAATCACACCAAAATGAACAACCCTTGAAATTGAATGAGAAATGTAACTGCCATAAAGAGCCAATCAGAGAAGGATCCCTTGAGTGTGCTGCCTATTGGTGAAATCACCAGTCATGTAATTTTATATGAAGTAGCTACAATAACTTTGAAAGTGTGCGGAACTTAGTTTGGACCGAATGCACTCCAGTCAACAATATTGTTATTATTATGCATGTCCTTAAAGGGTTCACAAACGACAAAAAAAGGGGAAAATCTATCAATTTAAAGGGCATATAAATATATACATACATGCATGCATACACAGTACTGTGCAAAAGTCTTAGGCCACTAGTATTTTTACCAACCAACAAGGCTTTAAGTCAGTCACTTTTTGACCCGAGGGGTCCTCCGTTGTTTTCAGGTGTTTGGCTTAATGTAATGGTTTGCATGCATACAGTGTATAAATTTATTATATAATTTTGTTTTATTGGAGCACCAAACCCCACCCCTACCCTAAACCTACCTACCTCTGATAAATCTAAATACATCAGGTATTTATTGCACAAACTAATCTTAAACAAGCAGTATAAATACATTACAAACAATTCATGTCACATTCCAAGTCTTCTGAATCCATACGAAGTCTTTATGTGAAGAAGAGAGTAAAACACAAGGTTTTAATCACTAAAAATGTCCCGCTCCGTTCACGCGCTGTCATCTCATTCAGGAAACATACTCGCGTCTGGTAGCATGACGCAATGGATCACGAGATACACAAGAACCAATAGTTTTTCACAACAACAAGACGCAATCGATCACGAGACACGCAAGAGCCTATGACATTTCACAACCAACGTTGACGTAAGGATTCTTAAAGCGGCATTTTTTGAAATCACTCACAGACAGGAAGTACACGGAAGACGGAGACAGCGACTGCGTCTATTCCTCTCACAAATCAATTGGTTTGCATTAGAAGACTTGGAATATTGATATCTTTTGAATAAATGATGATGGTGGTTGTATCTGCCTGCTATACTTTATGTTTTATTGACAGATGGTAGGTTTAGGGGCAGGGTTTATGTTATGTGTTCATAAATGTGTAAATAATATAATTTTAAATAAAACTGTTTTGACTGAAAAATTACACCCCTACATATATGCAATAATGCTAATGTTTTTACCCAATATATCTTTTAATTATAACGATAAAATAAAAATATATATATTTTGCTCCGGCATATTGACACAAAGGATGAAAAAGTCAAAAAGTTACTGAAAAGTCCTTGAGCATCGAAAAAATGACGCAAAACTGTTTTGACCAAACATCAAAATGTGACGAGTTGGAGTGAGACTGTGTTGCTTAAAAAATACTGGTGAAAAATACTAGTGGCCTAAGACTTTTGCACAGTATTATATATGTATATGTAGTATATGTATATGAAATATGTATAGGCTATATGTATATATGTGTGTGTATACATATATATATATATATATATATACAGTATATACACACACACTATCTCTTAAACTGCATTTTTTTTCCCTCAGTCTTATCCATCCTTCCATGCATGTCCCTGGCATTCAAGTTAGTATTGACTGTGTGGCGACCCCAATACTTGTATTTGAGCTTCTATTTATTTATAAAATGTAAATTTAAATCAACACATTTGGTACTTCTGAATGTACTGGGCATTCAATTGTGTGAATAGGCAAAGGACAACCAGTGCAATATGTTTAAATAGTACTATTTTCAGTAACATTGAAACACATACATTTCATGGAAATAAATAAGCATATTGTTTTCAGGGCCTTCTCAAATAAATGTCTGTTTAATAATGTTAGTCAAGGTTTTTTTTGTGCCAAACAATCATAATTAAATTTTTCTATCCCATACAATTAAATAGTATTTTTTTTATTCTATGCCTCTAAGACCTTTATGCAAATACCCTTCTCACATGTGAAACATTGCTTTGCTGCACTCATACATGGGTTGCGGGTGCTGTCAAGTCCTATATAGTTGACATTACCCCGAGACTGCATAATTAATCTGTGTAATTACTCAGAAATCAATATTTAAATATTTGGGGTTTTTGTGTTGGGAAAGAAGATTCAGTTCTTAAACTTTCATTATAGTTTCTACATACAGTAACTGTATGTAGAAACTATAATGAAAGTTTAAGAATTGATAACTGAGGTTGAATACTTCTATGCCACAGATTTTACATTGCCACATTCCCAAATCTCACATTTCTAAAAGTCAAAAAAAGATTGTGAGACATTCACACTGTTTATTTGTAATTGATAACTTAAACCACTAGGTTTTTTACAAAAAGCAAGGAAAATATATATATTTCTATGATATTGTGGTGTCTAATATGATAAAGTACAAAGTCAGTTCTTTTGTATTATTGCCAGGTTTTTGAATTCTGAAATGGTGTGTTGGAACATGCAAATGTAATCGACATTAAAATATCCCGTCACCGTCAAATTCACACGAGACGGACAGTGACAAAACATCTAACCTTGATGTGTCAGCCAATTGAATTAATCACCAGGTAACGCTTGTCATTGTTGGATGAGACACTGGCTTTTACCTTGGAGGGATGAATAACGAATGCAGAATGGTGTGAAGAGACGGAGACATGCAGTGGGACCTTTCATGTATTCGTCAGAGGAAATCAGCTCTCGTGACATGAGAGGGTCACATTGGCAGAGTTCTTCAACACCTGCACTTATCATTCATGAAATGTGTGAGAAAGAGAAAGACTCGTCACCCGAGTCCTTTCCTTCCCAGGCATTTGATTTTTTAAAGCTTCTTAATTAAAATGATTTAGTGGAGAGGCCGCACTGCGAGCTGCCATGACATGGATACAGGGGCAATCACTGTTCAATTACATGTATATCTACCTTGACAAGTGGCAGATCTCATGTCCTCTCAGTTAAATCTTTTCATCATGGACCTCTGCATCCATCAACATACATTTTTGAAAGAAGTCTCTTATGTTTACCAAGGCTGTAAATTTAAAACAAAGTGAAATATTTTTAAAAAATATTATTACAATGAAATTTGATCAGGTATCTGGTAGCATGCTGTCAATCACCACAGAAAATGATTTTGACTTGTCAGTTAAACTGAAAATGAAGTACCAGGTTTAAATTTATTTTCCAGCGATTAAAGTTGATTTAATTGCACAGATACTTTTTTAAATTGAACTGAGCTGGACAATGATGTCACTGATTCACATAATGATGAAAGAAATAATGAATAAATAATACATAGATAATGATGTTAAAAGATAATTAAAGTTAAAATGAATGCCTTTAACTTTACCTCATAGCACCAAACTGGCACTCTGTTAAATGCTTTGACACAATCTTGTTACAAATAAAGTAGCGATAGCGCTTCATGAATAGTGTCCTTGTGACTATTATACTAAAATTTTTAATTGGACAATATTTTTTAATTTGTATAGATGTTGTTTTTAAGTGATTTTATAACACTAGTCTTATGCAAACATGTAGTTTAATAATTTTACAATGATTGATTGTATTTTTTCTGTATCTGTATTATTGGCCATAGACTTCCATTGTAAGCACATACACACGCTTTTATATGCTTTTACAAACTATAGGAAAATTATTTTCTGTGGTAAGTGACAGCACAGCACTGATGTTGATCATAAAGCTTAAGTTGTATTTAATAGAGATTACTCCCTAACTGCAATGTTATTTGCAGAACCTTGTAAGTGAAGGAAACAGCAGAAGTATACAAACGAAACAGTCATATTTTGATGTTCTGCCTTTTAGTCTAGTAACATTAACATCACATATCCTCCTGTAAAACAACTTTCTCAGTTCATTTCTATTTTTAGACAGGATTGGTTAAAAGGGTAGTTTAGAAAGAGATTGTGTGCGGATGCAAGAACGAGGGGTTGGGAAAGAAGTGAGTGAAAGGAAGACACAAAATCAGGAAAATAAAATAAAATCACACAAGCAAATAAAACAAGTGCCTGAAAGTCTGAAGTGAATTATGAGACAGATTTCTGGAAAGGAATACATTATAAATACACATTCGTGCCTGTCCAAACTCAACAAAGCAACTCAACAAAGAGCCAGTGTGTGAGAACCCAAGAGTGGTGCCCTTTGCCTCTATTGTAGGCCTGTTCCTGGCTGCCTGCTGGTTCATGCCACTTTGTTTGCCCTCACATTGTGGCCCTCAGCTGCCAGGAACAGGTGACAGGTGGAATGTAATTTAAAACCCTGTGGAGTGAGCTGGCAGACTAATATCGTTCTCCGACTCCCCAGACACGGCATGAGGTATAATATTGGACTGGTAATTGGGTTGGGTGCAGGTAAGCTTCTGTGTTTTATCAAGTTAAACATAAACATGTTGTGTGTGTAACTTTAATTGTAAAGAGTGGCAAGGTTGTCAGCGTGCTGAACTTTTAAGTGATAAAGCACCACAGGGGATTTGGGGTTATTGAGTTGACACATTATTCCTATGTAGCGAACAATATAAATACAAAGACGTCTCTGCCGTATTTAATGAGCTTGTTAATGTCATTGATATATTTATTTATTTAAATATGTCATGTGACCAACTGGTGTGTTTGTTCACCGGAAAACCTCTTCGTCACTGGGATTTGTGTTTGTCAGACATTCTGCGCTAGTAGCTAAGCATCCTCAGATGTTCTCGATTCTAATCAAAATAACGAATATATAAACCTCCAGGGAATCAGTGAGCCATCACTCTCAGAATTCTCAAAAGAACAGTGCCAATCAACAAATAATTCATGGAACGGCGCACCATCCTGATTGAGTGAAACACAACAGGAAGACTAATGAACACGGCTCCTCCTACTCAATAAATAGCTTTGACCTGTGCTGTAATTTGTTTTTCCTCTTTCGCATATGCAACATCCCTTGTTATAGCAGTCAAACTCATGATTTGTCATTTTCCATACTGTAAATTCCTCTCAGTCTACATATATCTTGGAGATTCAGTACTCCCAATTAGTCCAATAGCTGTAGGCTAAATGGCTAAAAGGATGCAGAGGCCTGTCTGGATCATGTTGAAAATGTGAGGATTAATATTTATGAGGAGGAGACTGTACAGTGGCGGTACTAACTGCTGAGGTACAGAAAATCAATAGTGCAATGAGTTCAGTGACAGAACATCTGACATAGGTGATTAAGAGGAACAGGGAACAGAGGACACAAGGACATTCGGAGCAGACAGTGGCAAGAAAATGGGACCGGAGGTTAAACAAAACAATAGACTGAACAACGCAAAGAATTCCTTTTCATCTTATTTGTTTCTTCTAGTTACCAGTGAGATTAACCAGAGACTGTAATTTATGTAATCCTCCTGAGTACAGCTCCACTACTTAATATGATTTCTTAATATGACAGATCTTAACAATGCTTAATTCACACTGTGCTTATCTGTCAAGATACTTAAGAGCACAAATGTTTTTCATCTTCTCATACCATGTTATTCAAGTTCTCCAAACAGTGTATTGTTACCGTACTGATTACAAGAAAATGATACAGAACATTTTCTATTATAAATGTAATATGATGTGTTCATTGAGACGCTTTTTACATTTACAAACTGATTTTCTGTCATGTCATACTTAATCTTTTATGAACAGATTAAACAACATAATGTTTAATACTATCAGCATTAGCATGAAAATACATTTTTGACTTATCAAGATCTGCCAGAATTTTAATATCGGTGTGTTGGTAACATTATGCAAAGTATTAAGTCTTTTTTTTTTGGCATGGATTAGCGTTGTAACTTTAGTGCATCCATAACAATTTTATAACAATGAATTCTTACTTTCCAAAAGTGTCTCCAAACTGTCTCGGATTGTGTGAAAATTGTATTAATTTATAATTATCCTAATGAATTTAAGCAAAAATTTTCAGCAAAAAGGAAGTTTTTTTTCCCTTTTTTTTTTTTCTTGAGATAAATATATATATATATATATATTATATATTATATCTCAATTTTTTTTGTAGTAATTTCTCTTTTTGTTATCTTTCATGTCAGAGCCAGCAGTGGAACCATGTGGCAGATTTGAGAAAAAAACGCAATCGGGGAATAGAAAGTGATTATTATTAGACATACACAGACCATACCATGCACACACACATAATATATACATATTCTGTATGTATGTGCAAATATGGCCAACCATATATATATGTGTCTGTGTGTGTGTGGCTGTGGCCATCATTCGTGTGTAAATCGTCGTAGGCACTTTCTTGCAAGATAGACATGGAGAATTACTTTAATCTGATTTCTGAATCTGCTAATAAGAAAGCTATGAAAAGTGTCGGCATTTGCTCCGCACTTAAACCTTTTGTGTAGGCTATCCTTTAAACAAATAGCCAAATATTTTTTAAACAAATATTTTTTTGTCTGTTCAAATGTCAGTTTTGTGGATAATTTGTTTTTTTATGCTATCTATTCTGTACGTTTTTGAGTTTAGCAATTAAAAAAAAACTTTCTTGCCAGATACTTTTCTTTTCCCACGTGAGTCAGTCTGCGTCAGTCATGCTCTTTAACCTATCAGATGTGACCTCGCCATTTAAACCAATCATAACCCGCCAGGAGAGAAGCCTAAATCCTGTTTACATGAAATATAATGTAAACATACAAATATAAATGCTCCTGAGCAGGTTGAAACTTACGGACCTGTTGCTATGACAGCAAGTCCCGAATGAGCGTTGAAGAACGAAACAATCCAAGATCAGGATAAATCCACAACAATCTGTGCAAATTCATATGAATTGGCAGCTTGTAAACTTATTTAGCAGAAATTGTGAAGTGAAGCTTAGAGTAAAGCGAAGAGTGAATTCATACAAATTAGCCACCTTGTTAAATTTGCACAATACACATCGGTGTTGTGTATTGTGTAATTACAGCCAATTAGAAAACCTGGTCTAATATGTACTTCTGTGCACCATTTTTACGTGCCTTACTGCACTTTCCGCTGCAGTTTTGAAAAGAAATGTCCACTGAGTGGCACTAAAACACAGGTTCAGTTCGTGTACCCTGGTACGTTTTTATTACACAGATAAGTACTCCATGTTTCGCTAAAAAAAATACACCCAGATACGTTTATGCCATGCGACCAGGTAGCAATCTGAATATATTTGATGTATACTTTATATATATTTTTTACAGTTGGATAGGAAAATTAATAAAAGTTAGCTTTGTTGCTTAATCACATTAAACTTGTTTGGGTCACGTCTAAGCTATAAAACATCTAAGCTATAATAAGGCAACCTCTGAGCAATGACATTTTTCTCTAGGAAGATGTTTCGGCTCTCATCAGGAAGACATATACTGTAAACAAAGAGATAAAGTAAGCTCAAATCATTTGTCTGTGCTAAATTATCATTTTGAGAGAGCATTAGGTAAGGGATGGGTCGAGGGGCCACCACAGGCGCCTCATCAGACAGAGCAAGAATAAGTGTGCACAGCTGATAAAGGGCCATTTCATTTGAGCCGTGCGCGGCGGAGCACGCGTCCAAATTGCTCTGCCTCCTCTACAAAGATATGAGTCATTGAGAGAAAGAGAGCAGAGAAAATAGCAGAGGGAAAAGCGCAGCAGATTACTGTGCATGAAATAAACAACTTGATACAGCCGGACAGAGACGGGATTGGAATGAATGGAGATGCAAAGTGATACAGTCCTGTAAATATATGCGTATTAGTGAGGCAAAGTACTGAATGAGGGAGAAAAGAATGCAATGAGCAGAGAATGAATGAACTCGCATCCTCAGACCAGTACAAAGAGAGAGCAGGTGCCTGACAGGAAATGAGGAATGACAGAGCCATGATGAAGGAGTCCTGGGCCATTTGTTTCATTGCGAGGTGGAACAGGCGCTGATGGAGGGATGGAGTCGCTTGTTTCATTTAGGCTTCATCATCATTAGCTACTGTCCTCACAGGTTAAACAAGCACATTTCAACTCTCTGCTGGCATCTGTCCATTTATCATACACAGCTATGGAAAGTTTCAGGAATTCTCGCAATGCGGAGCAAACACAAAGACAACATTCCTGAACACAAACAAGGGATGTTTTCCTCCAAATTAAGACCGAAGATTGAATGCAATCTTACACTGCTTCTTAAGCACAATCTGATCACAATCTGGCTTACAAGGAGATTATGAAAGGTATTAGGAAGTCATTCCTCTGTCATCACTGAAACCCAAAAACCTTAATGATGTGACACTAATGTGATGTGAGGGCAAACACAAATGGAACATGTAGTTTATTAGACCAATGAGATTTCAGTGTGGGTGGAGCTACTCAGAGCAAGAACAGCAGAAATAGAAAACAAGCAACCAAATCAAAATTCCTGTATGGCTCAATGCATTTAGTCAAAGACTATAGAACACCCAAGACGTATCACAAGACGTGTATAATTTTGAATGGGGGAAATGCAACCCTTAATATATCACAAGAAGCCCCGCCTTCTAAATAAAATAGCCAATCACTGATCTGTAAAGTCAGGGCATCACCGCATCTGCCTTTGAAATTACATTTGCTATAAAAACATTTAGCATTCTGAGACTTGCTAACTTGTTATTCTGAGAAATAAGCTTTTTATAATGCTATTTGTGCAAAAGAAAAAGCAATAATTGCATAGTTGTTGTCAGATTTCACAGGTAATTTCAAACATTACATTTAATTGTAAGCTTAGTAAACAGTTTGGGAAAAATTGGTAGTTTCCCCATTCAAAGAGAGAGGAGCTGCACTTGAATGCCTGAGAGGCATTTCAAAGATGGCCACCGAGTGACATGACTTGTCTTAAAGAGACCTTGATTTAGTAAGGGCACATCTTCTAGCAAGTATTGAAGATATCTATTTAATCGCAATCATGTCTGATTAGGATACAGTTCTTTTAAAACTGCACTCTGGTGTTAAATGCAAAAAATTCGTTCACAAAGCAGTTTTCAGTTGTATTTAGAATTCTGTCTGAATGAATGTACAACCGAAGTGTGAACATAGCCTAAAACCGCTCACATATAACTGCTTACAAGTGAAAGCTACTTACGTGTAAAGTTATGTCTAGCAAAATCGTGACATCTGTATTTAGTCATTCTGTGACTATTTTTAACATCAGGGATTTTAGCTCCTTGTGTCACTGCAGCATAAATAGGGTTTAGAACACTGCAAGATTAAGCGGTTGATTAATTGTCTCCTGGCAACTATTAGGGCTAACAAAGCAAGATCTCTAAGCCCCAGTGAGAGCTACAGTAATTTCAACGACTTGCTGTGGAGTGCTTAGGGAGTCCTAGCTTTGCTTTTGTTTGAAGGAGTTAAACTCTAGTAGCCTATGTCAATTCCTTGTCACACTAGTTATGTGATGCAAATGTTTCTTTCATATTATAAATAAAATAAAATTAAAATCTCCACAGAAAGGCATCAATACAACCAAGAGAAACAGGGAAATATTTTTGAGATATGCAAATGCTGATTTCCCACCTTATGAAATGAATTTCCCACCTTATTAACAAGAATTTAAATGAAAATAAGCAGCAGCTTTTATGGCACAATCCTGAAGTAACCCCAAAACAATATATTTTAATTCCTCTGATCTCTGAATTTTCAGCGGATACACAGCTATGCCCCAGAGTGTCCACTACCGTAGGCTAGCTTGCAGAGATGACAATGATTGAACCAAGATTTTCTCAGGGGGCTGACAGTGACCGAATACAGAAGTAACAGCTTTAGACCTCAAAGCAGCATACCCCTGTCCTGAGCCTGTTAATCCCCTCTGTTGAGCCTTCTGGGAGAACAAACGGAAGTGATTTCCAGGCTCCGGACCAAGCACTGGCATCTAATATGAGTCACACACGACTGACCATTAAGATATCCCGGGACCACCTGCTGCTTACCCTTCATCTTTTCACCTATGGACTAACATAACCTGATAATGAGCTGCACAGGGTTAGGGTTTACTGTAATATACATCAAAGCCCTCGAGACACGTTAACATGTGCGCTCTAATGTAGCGGTCATGTGAGGAGGAGGAGCGCCTTGTAACCATAGCAACGGAATAAATGAACAGTGCTGCCTCTGGAAAATCTTCTGTTGTCCTTCATTTGTTACATTGCTGTGGTCAACATCCTGTGGGTGAAACAATGAAAAATTCCACTCAAGCTTAAAGGGATAGTTCACTCAAAAAAATGAAAACTCTGTTGACACCAAACCCGTATGGCTTTTTTTCTGTGACACAAAGGAAAAGAAGAAGAAGTGTGACATTTTTGAAAGAAGAAAGTTGTACAGGTTTGGAACAACATTAGTAAATTATGTGAAAAATTTCATTTTTGTGTGAACTATTGCTTTAAGAACAGACCCAGCTGGTTACCAGCATAAGGTTGGGAATGAGTAAGTATCTAGATAATGGTGTTTTGGCTGTACTAGACTTTCATCATGTCTTGAACCGGAGATGAAAGAGGCACTCTCTCATTACCCACCCTCGGGTACTGATGACTGGAAAAATACTATTTTCATTCCTGAAGACTCCAGTGAAGACCACAAGCGTCATCTACCCCTTCTGTTGTAAGATCATCTTAATATTAGAAATATTATTTATCAAAAAGCATGTTCTACTGAGTATCAAAACAGACTACCATCAGAATCAATGTCTTCCTGTCACACAGCCATTTTGCTGTGGATGAGACATTGCCATTTTGAAGCTGTCATGGGCATCTGGAAAAGGTAGAAGGACAAGCAGGTAGAGCCATCAGATAGTGTTAGTGCTGTTCATCGGCCTCTGTTATCTCACAGCCTGTAAGATGACACAACCTCTAGCACTTGTCATGCGTAGGTCATGTCAACGGGAGGCTTTTTGAAAAGGAATAGATATGTCAGCTGTCAAATGACCAGAGATGCTTCTCTTTGAGTTTTCTACAAATCCTATGCAATGGTGAAAAGAAGAAGAACGCAACTGGCAAAAATTCAGCAATAGTAAACATGCATGTTCTGTAGCTTTTAGTTAATGCTATAATCGTGAGACAAAATTAAGCTTCAAACACATGTACACACTTACACGTACATGTGTTTTTATGGGAATCTCGACGTAATGTTTTTTATGCAGTACAAACTGTATTTTCTGTCACCCTTCACATTTTTTTCCACAAACCAGTGTCATTATACATATCATAAAAGACATAAACATGCACGCACACACACACACCAAATATATAGTCTTGTTCTTTGCAAAACGGGCCAAAATATTGTAAGTAAAACACATTTAGAATTTGATTTTAAATAATTGGCATTCTTTTTAGCCTTCTGTTCGTCCAAGATTATTTAGGTAAAAAACAGTATCATGGTTTCCACCAAAATATTAATAAGCACAACTGAATTAGAATGATTAGAATTATTTCTGAAGAATCTTGTGACACTGAAGACTGGAGTAACATTTAAGCTTTTGCATAATTACATTTTAAAACATTCAAATAGTTCTGCCTTATTTTACATTAATATACTTTACTATATCGCTGTTTTTTTAATCAAATAAATACAGACTAGCATAACTTTTAAATGGAAGTGTATTTTAACACAAAAGACCTCTTCAGGTCACTATCATTTTGCAGAGAATAAACTTGACCTGTTTTCACAAAAACAGACCCTCTTAGCTTCACATTACTCTTCTCGCTTTTCTTTTTCATCTCCTTCTACTTAAATCAGGACTAAATTGTTTTTTTTTGGAGGCATCCAAATCCATCAAAGCATGAAACCAGCTTTCCCTAACCCAAAAAACTTCAGTCAAATTGCTCTGAGCAAATCTGTGCCAAGTAGATCCTAGTAAATGAACCGAAAAATCTGAACGTCAAAAAATATATGATATATAAAATTTTCCCTCCAAAATATACACAAGTTATTCAAATACAAAGACCTCTGCTGAAAAAGCATAGATCAGCAGAGTCATACTAATCACCAGCAAAAATAGCATGTTGTTACAAACCTTTATGACTTTTGTGGAATTTTGGTCAACTGTCCATAAGATCACCAACATTATTCAAAAAATATTTTGTGTTCAACAGAAGAATGAGAGTCATACAAGTTTGGAACGACAGGAGTAAAATTTTCATTTTGTTGTGAATCAGCTTCTTTGATAGAGTAAATGGGGTCATATGTAATCCAGTATGATTGCTCCAAATAAAGTGTCATTAATGCACCCTGTTTTAACACATAATGTTCTCATAGTAAGACTCAAGGCAGAAGTCACCCAATAGTTGCATCTCTCAAATAGAATTCCATAAACTGTGGGAGGACATTATATAAATGCAAATGGCAGTTATACACAGAGGGAGGGAAATGCAGGAAAAAGAGAGAGAGGGAGAGAGACGAAGAAAAGACAGTGAAGCAACCCCCGCTATTCCCTTTTTTGTTTTTAAATGTTTACACCATTTTGTCTGGTATTTTGGGCTTCTGCGCACAGAAGGGACGGCAGAGCAGCACTCGCTTCAAAGCTGAATCTGAGCAGCAGGGACCATGGGCGCTTCTTTACAGCTCAGCGGGCTGTCTTTATCAGAACGTACTCTGCAGCTGTGAACCCTGGCAACATGAAGACCAGAGAAAATGAGGGAGGGAAAGGAAGGCGTGAGATATGCAAAGGAAGACTAACCATGTGAGAGCGGGGAGGGACAGGAGAGAGAGGGAAGAAACAGCGAAGGGAACTGTGCTTGAATATCAGATCAAAGCAAAATACGGCTTCGCAAAATGGAAAGATAAAGAACCATGCAGAGCACAGCTTGCTTGATTCTTAACACTCAAGCCATTTTTTTTTCCTACCACTTGACAGATTAATAAATTGATGTGACTTTATAAGCAGTCTGAGCCTGGAAACGAGATCTTAGAAAGATCTGGTGGTGGTTCTATGGCACAATAATGGTATGAAAGTTTCTTCAACTACAGGTGCTTTTATGCACTTATTAGCTCCTTTGAAAACTTTTTACCAAGACTTCATCATTTATTTTTGCTGTTTGCAATATCAAAAGCATTTTGTGTGTGCATTTGATCATTTCACAAACTATAACAATTTTATAAAAATAATATTATAGCGTTTATTAATATTTTTTTTTATTTAGCTTTATTTTTTAAGTTCAATTTTCAATGTTATTTTAATTTAGGTTCAGTTTTCTTATGTGTTTCTGCCATCAATTTTGCTTAATTTATTTTATTAGTGCTTAAACCTATTTTTATTTTATTCCAGCTTTATTTCAATATAAAAAGAAATAATTTTTAATAGTTTTAGTTCACTGCTTTCACGCTGTCTTCACATATACAGCTTTATATGTATGAGTTTTCTAATTCCGTGGCGTTGCATGAAAAGCTCTGGTTCGAATCCCGTGAAAACTACGGTTCAACAGAACAGCTCAAATCTGCATAAAGATGTTAAAATAGCATGGCTGCCTCAGCGAGTGCATTTTTACATTCCTTTTGCATTTGTTAACACTATCAGATAGGTTTAGGTTTGGGGTAGTGATATTTCCAACACTCACTGAATATTTAAATTCTAAATGGCCGCAAAATGTTTCTCTGTAAAAACGCTGCAATACGTACCTGAACGAAAAAAAAAAAAGTGCCATGGTCATGTATTAAACGTGTGTTTTAGTGCCACTCTCTGGACATTTCACTTTGAAACTTCTGCAAAACATGCAATAAGGTTGCAGAAATGTATGTCGAGGCACGTATTTACAATGTCCCTGGGTTGTATATAAAAGAAGTCTAGAGCACCAAAGCACCCATAGATAAAAAAAACACCTACTGTATGTGTAACACAATACTGAATGACTCCATGGTATTTTAAAGAACACCATACCACATCCACACCAATACAGTCATACCTTGTTACCATTTGTATTTGTTTTTTTTGTTAGTGAACTCCAACACGGGTTCAGTGATGACTCAGGCTACCATTGCTTTGTCATAATTGGCTTAAGAGGGTTATCATTTTTTCCCAGACTAGCCATTCTCCTGCTAGCATTAAACACTGGCTCAAGAGCAGGCGACCGTAATGGAGCACTTTTGTATCTGCTGGCCCGGGGGCCACTAGACGGAGCACCTCCATTACGAGCCGCATTAACGGAAGCGGGATTGAGCATTGCCGCAGGAATCAATCTTTTCAATCGCATTGGGTTTGCCAGATATGGGTGGTGTGTCTAAGACCCAACACTTTGGCCCAAGGGACCTGCTCTCGGTCTCGCATTAGGCCTTCATTGGTGATGACGTGACCGGCTGTTCCCCTGGCACTGGAGCAGGAATGGGAGACATACGAGCGACATGGAAAAACACAGACCAGATCCCTCCAGGGGATTCGATAAAATCTGCCTAGTGCCAGGTGCATGGATGCTTAAAAGGCACAGGGTTGTATGAACTCACTGTTACAGACCATTAAGTGCTTTAAGCAGATGGATGATCAGGCATCAATAGAAAAACTTGCACTGATTAAATAGGATTTAGGGTATCAGGTTATATGAGACACAATAGCCAAAGAATAATTCATTAGGAGCCACTAACAAAAGGCTGCTGTAATGAGAGGAGGAATAATTGTGTTGTATGCTTCTTCAATTACTTGCTCTGGTGCGCATTGGTGACTGATCAGAAAAGTGATCTCAGTAACCCTTGTTTGTGTTGGGTAGCCTGGATCCTAACCATTCAATAGTTTAATTTCTAGACTTTATGGTAACTGAGTAAGATTAATGTGCTATTGGATTTCTAATTGAATGATTATTTGTAATTATATTCTTTCGACGAAAAGACCAATATTTATGAATCAATCTGAATCTGAAATATTCTTGAGTCAATCTTAAAAGGGATAATAATTAGATTGTGTAAATAATATAACAAACTGGACATTCATTCATTATGGTAGATGTTGAGTCAGCATGGATCAGATCTTTGTATTTTTCCCACACTCTGCTTCTTCCCATTTGTTTTCACACCACTTTAGATTTCTTCCTCCATCTCTACTCTCTGTGGATTCTGAGGGAGGCTGCTTCTGTGAAGCAGGGTCCCAGGAGGGGTATTGCACCCATTAGGAGACAGCATGTAACATTCCTATCACAGGAGGCCAGTGAGAGACACCTGCCCTGGCCTCCAGAGCTCTGCAGAGCCCTGAGGAGCACCACGCTCTCCATGGTGAATGACACAGTGGAACTACATGTGAAATGCACTCTCAGGGAAAGACGGTTAGAGAGATAACACTTCAAAGAAAGTATATGAATTGCTAGCATTATTTGTACAAATCTGAACACAAAAGGGACACGTTTCCCTTAATATCTAGAATCCCATGTGTCACTTTTTAAATGGAAAGTGTAGGCACAGTGAAGTACTAATGTCAGTGTGATCTATATGCAATCTGACAGATGATTGGTACTCACACGCTCTTTTATTATAGGTGTTACATCACAGACAGCAGAAAAAGAGATTATTATGTTTGTTTGAAGTCTATGTGAGTGTGCTGGCACATCAGACAAAATGCTCACTCTTAGCTTAGTAAATATAAACAGTTATATTTCCTGAACATTTAAGTTTATGTTTCAAGTATGAGTTTGTCAAAAATGTCTTTTTTTTTAAATGTACGCTGTTGATATGAAATATAATTAATTGAATACAATGAATGTGAATATAGCTTAGATGTAGTCTGGAAAGAATTTAATAAAAATATTTGAGAAGACTTATTGAGCCAATATTCTTATCAAATCAAACACAATCTGAGATACTGATAAAATTTTAATTTGAAGCATCCGAGACTACTGGGTTGTTTTCTCAAGAAAAAAGAAAGTATCTTGCCGTACTGCTGTAATGAAAAATACATGCACGAATGTGTGTGTATATATATATATATATATATACTGTATATATAAAGATAAGTATAAGTTATAGAAAATATTATTATTTATCTTTGCATTTTAAAATAAATTTCAATAAAAAAACTATTTTTAAATTTAAATAAGTTATTTTAAATTGTAATAATATTGCATAAGTCCATTGTAGTTTTTATTCAAGCTTATTAAATTCAACAATTCAGTAAATTTTATCTCAGTTATAAAAATAAACAAATAAATAAATAAGATATTATGCAAATGGTAGTGTATTTATTTATTTATTTATTTTAATAATAAATATAAAAAATCCTCAAAAATGACTTCATTATAACCCCCTGGATCAGGCTTTCAAAAGTTCAAATTATCAAGCATGTCTCAAACCTCAATTTGGGACACTCTTATCTGCTGAAACCAATTGAACATGACCTGATCAGAGCGATCTCAAGTGCAGAACAAGCAGAGAAAGAGACAGACAAGGTTTCCTTAAATACAGAAGGACTCTTTCAGTTGTTGCTAAGCCACACGGTTACACAGAGCAAAGTGGTTTGGAGAGTATCTGCAGAGATACTCATTCCCCATAGGCCCATGAAGAAAATCTGCATGGTTCAATAACTTGTCAACAAAAACGAATAAGAATTGACAAATGCTCTCTAGGATTATGGTAATTAGCGAAACTAATGGATATTCATGAACTGGGTGTGGCTGTAGGCTAGTAAGTGTCCTTAAGATCTTAAGGTGAAATGCATTGGGAATGTTGAGACTGATTCTCCACTGAAAGATGTGATGAACAGGTCTTAGCTTACAAAACCAACATAACCCGTTGTTTAAAAGAAGTTGGCCAAACAAAGAGCTATTGTACAGGCTTAAAGGAATCAGCATCTGCAATTTAGGTCCTTCTCATCCTCCGTGTTATTCCTCAAAGCAAAACGCAGAGGCTACTGTCAAGAGGTGTAAGATTGCAAATGGATCTTAAGTAACAGTTTTGATTGGATCTACCCGCTGCGACTGGACTGACACGCATCATGAGCACAGCGTGGCCCTGTCCCTCCGGCCATGGGCTTTGCCATGGTAACTCATAAGATTAGTGCAGGTGGCAGCCTCACTTAGAGGTAGAGTACACACCGCTAGTTTTTTCTGCAGAAATTAGGTCAAATTAAGTTGCCTTAAATAAATTCCTGCTTTGCATACTGTTTTTCAGATTTACGGTTTTTGAATTTGGAAAAGAAGAAAAGATAAAGAAGCCTTTGGTAAACTGATGATGTCAGAAGGCAGTGCAGCAAAGCATTATGCAATGACTGTGCATTGATTCTGCTTGGTATTGACCAGCCGTCCGAATAAATGCTATTAATTGGTTACTGTTGCATGATATGAATTTAATGCTCCTCAACATTAAAATTAAATTAGGACCCTATCGTTTGTGAATCCATGCTGTTGTAGCAATTCATTAACAGTCAGCAAATGTGCTATAAATGTGGCTGCATGATTTGAGCAGCACCAGATCAACAGGATGATTACTGAAGATAGTTGATAATGGTTGAACCTATAATAGTTGAACCTATTATTTCCAAACTATGATGTTTTTCATCATAAGTGAACCTCAGAGAA
>JAUCNO010000943.1:2234630-2259028 GCA_032353835.1 Enteromius viviparus | reverse complement strand
TTAATAGTTGCTGCATAAGAGAAAACCGAGAACCTGAAAATATATTGCATGTTTCAATTCTGTTCAGAGTTAATATGCAATTTGGTATGGTTGGACATTAAATTACCAACGCCAACCAGCGAACCAACCAATAAGCAAACAAATAAATGGATAAATGAATAAATAAATAAATAAGGTTGGGAATATCAGTTAGAATGGATATTGCATGTTTTTCATAAAAACATTGATTAGGCTTGTAAAAGTTCAATGTTTTTGCGGTTAACTGATAAACTCATCGTTTCACAGTGTATTTTATGTCTACTGATGTAGATAAGTAGAGTAAATCATGTAAAATGTATTGTAAAAATGTTTGTATGAATAATATACATTGATTAGCTTTATATATTAGCAATTTCCATGAAATTTGTTGAAAGCATACCTTTAATCCCTGCTTTGCTGTGTTTGCATGTGACATTTGTTCATAGCACACCTCCGGAGACATTTCAAAAGCTTCTGTACAGAATTAACAGATATTAAATGAATAGCATTGCCATCATAACAGCATAATCATTAGCTCTAGGTAGCAGACACACACTGCATTACTTTGTGAGCTAGACCTACCTCCTCCATCTAAACATATATTTCCATAAATCGGATTTTCCTGTCTTTCCATCTCATCATCCTCAAATCTGCACAAAACACAACCAAACATATTTAGATGATTCAATGGGCTGTTGCTGTTGAAAATAATTTTGACATTTTAAAATCAAACCACTTGTATCATTTTGTGAGAATGAACATAAAAAGAAGCACTTTAAAAAAATGTGCGGGTGATTACCTGTACGACCGAAGTGAATCTTGACGTAATGGTCCATCTCCATATTCAAACATATTTCCATTTACTGAAAAAAATGTTTATAACTGTGACCTCACGTTCATGCAGATTTGTCACCTTTGTATGTTATATAAAAGTTAAATGTATGAAGCATACCTGCATATTTGTTTTCCTTTCTTCTTAGTAAAAAGAATGCAACATTTAAGCAGACAGAAATCAGAAGTGCAGTTGTTATCAGACCAATAGCAACATATGAAGGCATGCATGGATCTAAAGAAAGAATTAATAGATCATGATTGGATAAATATTGCATTAGCTTCCCATTACATCTTATTATTATATATTATTTATAATGCAACCGGTGCAACTTTTTATTTTCAATTCTTTTCAAAACATGTATATTTCAGTTTTATTATAAAGTGTTACAGATAGTTTTCTTATTTTTTAAATTCTTAAAACTTTGACTAAATATTTTAATATTTCAATTTAACTTTTTATTTATTAATATAAAAATGGTTGCAGTCAGATATAATCTCAAATAATGTATAAACAGAAATCATTGAGAAACATTTGAGTTTCCGTAGACCTCATCACACTGAAATAATAATTTCAAGAATTTCTACCAATATAATCATTATCATTCATATCATTAATACGCTTCACTAATTATTTTATGGAGATAATTTTCTGTATAATTTACTGTAATTTTCCAAGAAGGGTTTGATTTCAATCGATCACTATTCTAAGCCTAAAGAATAAAAATAACTAAGAAAAACTGCAAAAAAAACTATTCTGAAAGAAAAGTAAAAGTATTTTAAGTCTGCCATTAACATGATTACCTACTGATTGAGACAAAACAGCTTTCATTGAAACACAACGTGTTATAAATACCGTCAGTAGAGAACAATCCCAAACTAAAGGGATAAAGCATTTTTGTTCTTACCTGCCATGAGTTTATAGTCGAATGTCCAATAAAGCCTCCTCTGATAAATCCTTTCACCTGTACATGAGCATGTTCAGCCAGAAGTGCATCAGTGTTGCTGCTATTTTTATCGTCTTTAGACGTTTTCGGTTACAAACAGGAAATGTGGCGGCTACCTTATTCGTTGCAGTCGTTCACATCACAAGAAACACATGGAGTCTGCCTTGTGTAGCGTCATGAACCACACTGTTGTCGAGATGTACATCGAAAGCATTTCATTTCTACTGTGTCACTGTATTTATTAAAACGTAAGAGCGAAATGTTTTAGAAGTTTTTATTGCGTTTAGAAGTTTCCTTGCTGTGTTTTGTGAAACATGTCAAATCTGTTGCGTTTGTTACCTCATATTTTTCTGTTAAAAAGTATATCACCTTTATGTTTTTATCTTTGATCTATGTCTTGTGAGCAAACTGGAAAATTAGGTGAAAAGTAAGAAATCAAAGAGGGCCGTAACTACCATAGACACTAAGAGTGTTACGATATTTCGTAACACTTGATAAGTGTGAGTTTTCAATGACCAGATCTGAAAATATGACTTTTTTTGACACAATTTTGAATTTTTGGTTACATGCAAATTATCAAATACTTTGTTTTATATACATTTTATTGTGAAACATATCAGCATTTGAATTATACATGTAATATACAACTAAAATATTGCTAAAATCAAATAATTATCAACACAAATGTTTTTAAAAATTACAATTTATCATGATATTCATAATACACAGTATTCAGAACCAAACCCTTCTGTTTTCTGCATATATAACTGTACTTGAAGTACATACTGTACTTTTTTTCCGTGATGCAAAGAATACAATTTTGGACAGTTTAATATTTTCTTCTCATACATTATTTCTAAATTACCTGTACACATCATAAAGTACTATATTACACTGGAGACTTGATTATACAGTGCATGATTTAACAACTGAAACAATCAATCCTTTTTTCTGAATTTTCCATTTCCGACCACAATAGCAAGAGCAGGAAACGTCCCTCTGCATAAACGTGTCGCTGTTGTAGCAGAGAACCACAATGCACAAAACTCTGTACAAAAAGCATCTCCCTCTCTCTCTCTTTCTCTTGTTTTCTAGTCTTAACACACGTACACACACTCTCTCTCTATCAGGTGTATGTCACTGTTCATTAATCAGAAAGCCTTTCCATCTTCTCCCACATTTATTAATAAAGGCTTGTTCTCTGCATTTACAAAAAAAGCTTACAAACAAAACCAGAAATTCAGCCTAATGTTGCTTTAAAAACCATATAAAAACCACCAGCTATGCTGTTATTGCAAGTTATAATAAATGGTGACCAGAACTGGTGTTTGTATTTGTAGATTAGACCAGTAGGTTATGGATACATACTGTCTCTGTTGGTCACTGTCTGATGTGGTTTTGGCAGTTGGTTTGTTTCGAGTCTCTGAGGTGTAAACTGAGGTTTTATGAGGCCTGAAACAATCAGCTGATAGCCTTTGCTTTGTTAGCAGAACAAGCAGTCACTACAGGAGGTCAGTGTTAGCATGCAGGCTTTATTGCAAAGCTGATACTAATAGCGCTCACTCTTTGTGTGTCTCATCTATTGAACAATTAATAATAATGATAATAATATTGAAACTCTAAAGCCAACTTAAAGGCCTTCATATCTCTGGAATTTACCCAGTTTTTAACCTCACTCCCACACACTTTTGTTTTTTTTGTAAATTCACATATTTCAGGGAATTTCTTTTTTTCTTTCTTTTTTTACATATGATGTAGGAGTAGTTTGAATGCTACGTAAAAGATATTTGATAGCACATTTATTGCATAGTTAAGCGAACTTACGAAAAAATGCAATGTACAAGCTATTCATTCATACAGACACAATAACAAAAAGTACTTTTAAAAACACATAAAAAGGTGATTTTTATATTAATAAAAATAATATATATATTAAACATTTTTGTAAATTTTATTTGTGTGTGACTTTTTTAACATTTTATTTTTCATATATATATATATATATATATATAAAATTTAATAAATAAATAAAATACACACAAATAAAATGTACAAACATGTTATACAAATTATTGTATAATATAATATTATATTAAAATCTAATGTACTAGTCAATGTGAATAAAAACTTCAATTAACATTACATTTATTAAACTAAGTGATTCATATGGGTTATATTTATAATACCTTCATGAACTTTTTGAAGCATCAAAGTATTGATTGCGTGGAGTCCGTGAACTTTCAATGGAAAGACTGAAATCTCTCAGGTTTGATTAAAAATATCTTCATTTGTGTTTTGAAGATCATGAGGATGAGTAATTCATGAAAAAAATGTCATTTTTGGGTAAGGCCTTTAGGAAGAAATCTTCCTGTCAGCATGTTTATGGCCCACGGTTTGCTCACACTAGAATATTAGTCAGAAGGACATGGTTCCTCACTGATGTGTATTTCACTGGGGGAGGTTTCAAGGGAAGTGGCGTATACATTCTGAAAAGAAAGAGTCAAATCAGATGAATGGACTGGAAATGTGTAGGATGTGTTTATGTAAAAGGACACTGTATTTGCTGCTGATTTTGGTGCGTCTCACTTTTTTTTGGTTCTGGTGTCTTCTGTATAAAAGCACAATCAACACGAGCAACAGCAGCACAATCGGGACAGCGATGAATGCTGAGTTTATTGCGGCTGAAAGAAAAACAAAACATATGCATGGAAAAGTCTACCGATAACAGGCCTGGTTTCATAATTAGCCCAGATCTTGGCCACAATTCATATTCTGTTCATACTGTCATGTGCATGTTTGGTTTGCAAGCTATTATTAATGTAGGTTTTAGCTTATCTCTACAGGTCCAGCAGAGCACCCAGGGTGAATCTCCAGCATTGAGTTTCTTAAAGTATCCTAAAAGGGTAATCTCGTTATTTATTATTATTGCCCTTACATTTCAGTGTTTATCAGGTTTTAATGCATTTAGAAAGCAGCAATTACCCTCATAACAATAGAGTTTAGCAAAAGTAGTCATCACATCAAAGCTTTTTGAAACGGAATCATTTGCTTCACAAATTAAAAACACTACGAAGTGGCGACACCTGCTGTTCAAATCAGTGTAAATGAAACAAAAGGTAATCGTTTACAAACCAATTGTTTTAATAAAAGACAGACTCGTTGGGACTCATGTCACTGTGGGAACCTAAATAGAGGTTCAATGTTATAATACAGAGCACACAGAATAAGCTTTTAAATGTAAAAAATATGTAAAAGTAGCATACTGAAAGTTTCTTGTGAAGGGTACGTTTAGGTTTTGGGCAATTAGAATATATGCTTTGTACAGTATGGATACCATTATGCCTATGACGAGTCCCCAGACATGTGTTTGTGTTTTACCTTTTTATGTTGTAACAGTGGTTCTTTGTTATAATATATGTATTTGTTTTTCTTCCGGTAGATGGATCCGGAATTGTACAGTTTAACTGTATATGAGGGCACTGAATGTAATGTAAATGCAATGGCAACAGGTGGAGCTGAAGAGGTGTTGTTGAGGGAAGTGGCATGACTGGTGTGTCTGGGTTATTTGGTTGGAATACGTAGTGGTGTTCTTTTGTTTTATCATTGTTTCTGTAAAGTAGAAATTTATTGTTCCTTTTCAGGAACTTAACACTGCGTCGAGATGCTTTGGGAACGCCTTCGGCGAGACCACGCTCTGAATCTGCTGTGAAATCTGTCTAGATTAAAGTCAGGTGCGGCACCCTCGGGTGACGCCACCGACTGGGTGCTTAAGAACAACTGTGGTGAATCAGACTGCAGCCTTCATTCATTCAGCGCGCTCTCTGTGAGTCTGTCGCAGAGATCTCTAAGAAAGAAAGGAAAACTTGTTACTTAGAAAGAGAAAGAAGATAAGTCAAAATGAGTCAAACTTTTAAGAAATGTGCTGCGCCCTGTGGTCGTTTTCTCACGCCACGGGACACACATTCTCTGTGTGTGGCTTGTCTTGGAGAGGAACAAGCAGCAGCTGTGCTTGAGAGCGGAGACGAGTGATCCTCTATCTCCATTGCAGCCCATCAGAGACACCAGTAACCCAGAGCAAGAAGCGCCGCGAGCCGCGACTTCTTCTCGGGCAGAAAGCCAGTCTGGACATCATTCAACATCCTCAGAGGTGTGTAGGTCTTGGGGTAGACCCTTCTCTGCACGAACCTACTTGCCGGCTTCCGATTACTACGGTAATGTGTCTGGTTTAGCAGAAAAAGGCTATAAAAGAATGCCCCCGGTCGACCAGATGCTCGCGTATCATCTCTCGCCGGCGGGAACATCATCATTAAAGAGAGAGCAAGTCTTACCTTCCAAGCCGTTGAGAGCGACATTAGCGCTGGTGGGAAAGAGCTATGCAGCAGCGGGCCAGGCTGGAGGATGCCTGCACACACTCGCTGCACCTACAGCTCCTCCCCACCTTTCCTTTTGCACTCTTCAGTCTGCTCTTGCATGCGTGCACTTCCCCCGAGGGGGTTGTCTCAGCGACTAGACCCGTATCTTACCGGCGAGCCGGACCAGGGGGGTCAGTCGTTGCAATGTCAACTAGACACCAGTCCCGAGGGTAAAGCATCTTATGGCCTGGATGTGCCTACCGAACACTTCAATGTGGGTTCTCAGCATTATATTAAATGGCTACCGCATTCAATACAAGCAACGACCACCGCATTACAGCGGCGTGATACCCACTACGGTGGGCCCCAAACAAGCACTTGTACTACGGCAGGAAATAGCATCGCTTCTAAGGAAGAGAGCCATCGAGGTGGTTCCACTCTCAGCAATGCACTTGGGGTTCTACAGCCCATACTTTGTTGTGCCAAAGAAGGATGGAGGCCCATTCTGGATCTCAGACAGCTGAAGTTCAGAATGCTTACAGTGAAGCAGGTCATGGGTCAAATCAGGTCCGAGGACTGGTTTGTCACAATAGACATGAAGGATGCTTACTTTCACGTTTCCATCCATCCTGCACACAGGAAGTTCCTCAGGTTTGCTTTCGAAGGGAAAGCCTATCAGTACAGAGTGCTTCCGTTCGGCTTGTCTCTCTCGCCTCGCACCTTTACAAAGGTGATAGATGCGGCCCTAGCTCCGTTGCGGCTTCAGGGTATATGCATCCTCAACTACATAGACGACTGGCTAATACTAGCACATTCTCAGAGCGAGGCTATCAGACATCGAGATGTCGTCCTCACTCAAATGAAGTGCTTAGGATTGCGACTGAATGCCCCAAAAAGCGTACTCCTGCAGAGGCAAAGGGTCGTTTATTTGGGCGTATTATGGGATTTAATCACGATGCACACAAAGCTGAAGCCTGCTCGGATCGAGTCGATTTTCAGAGCAGTCAAAGAGGTCAAGGAAGGCCGTTAGTCTGTCAGTCAAACTATTTCAGAGGCTCATACTGTAGGCCTTATGGCAGCGGCATCTTGTGTGATCCCGTTACATGAGACCCCTGCAGTGGTGGCTCAAACTAAAGGGCTATTCCCCAGGGGGAAATCCTTTTTGTATGATCCAAGTCTCTTGACGTTGTGTGCGAGCCTTGGACATGTGGAGGAATGTGTACTTCCTGAACTGGAAGGACCGGTGCTGGGTGCGCATTTCTCCAAACGTGTAACAATAACAACCGATGCGTCCCTCACTGGGTGGGGGGCGGTCCTGGAGGATCGCTCGGCCTGCGGGCAGTGGAAAAGCAGCCAACTTCTAAAGCATATAAATTGTTTAGAGTTGCTGGCAGTATTCCAAGCACTGAAGTGCTTCCTCCCTCACCTTCGACGTCGGCACGTACTCGTGAGATCCGACAGTATGGCTACAGTGTCTTATATAAATCACCAAGGGGGTCTGCGCTCACGCCCCTTATACAAGCTGGCATACCAGATCCTGACTTGGTCCCGGAGCATGCTCCGCTCTATCAAGACAGTCTATATTCCGGGCTACCTCAACCAAGCAGCAGACAGCCTGTCGAGACAGGTGTCGAGGCCGGGGGAATGGAGACTTCATCCAGATGTGGTGGAGAAGATCTGGTCAGTCTTCCATCGAGCAGAAGTGGACCTCTTTGCGACTCAGGAGAATGCACAATGTCCCCTCTGGTTCTCTCTAGCTCATCCAGCTCCTCTAGGTGTGGATGCTATGGTACAGACGTGGCCGAGGCTTCGTCTGTACGCTTTTCGCCCAGCCGCTCTGATCCTAGGAATCTGAGAGAGAGAGAGACTGCCAGGACGAGGTCTGCCTACTGTGAGTAGCACCGTTCTGGCCAGGCCGAGTATGGTTTGCAACCTGGTCTCCCTTCTCGACCGCTCCCCCTGGGACATTCTGATCAGGAGGGACCTTCTCTCTCAAGCAGGGGGCACAATCGTGCACCCCCGCCCAGAGATATGGAACCTATGGGTATGGCCCTTATAGGGGAGCAACTCATAGAGTCCGGTTTATCGACAGAGGTCATTCAAACTATTCTACAATCCAGTGCTCCTTCAACAAGAAGGCTCTATCTCCTGAAATGGAAGCTTTTCACCTCATGGTGTGCTGATCATCAGCAATATCCCATAAACTGCCCGATTGGCACAGTTTTGAATTTCCTGCAGTCAAGGTTGGCTGCGGTCTTGATGGCACTCACCTGTCTAAAGAGGGTGGGGGACTTGTAAGCCCTCTCAGTAGCCCCTTCTTGTATAGACTTTGCGCTTGGTCTGGCTAAAGTCTTTCTTTTCCCGCGAAGGGGGTATATTACCAAGGTGCCTACAGCACCGCATAGACCTAACGAGCTGAAGGCTTTGTCCCTTCCTTCCAGCCAAGGAGTGGGAGAAGAAGGACCAGTGCGAGCACTTGATACTTATGTTCGAAGAACTGCATCTTGGAGGAAGTCAGACCAGTTTTTTGTCTGCTTCGGCCCTCCTAGGAGGGGTTTCCCTGCTTCTAAGCAGACACTGAGTAGGTGGATCGTGGATGCTATCTCTTAGGCTTATCTATCCTCTGGTCTCCCTTTGCCGATGGGAGTCAGAGTCCACTCAACTAGAGGTGGGGCAGCTTCTAAAGCCTTTCTAGCGGGTGTTCCGATTCTAGACATCTGCAACGCAGCGCAGTGGTCTTCTCCCTTGACCTTTGCTAGGTTCTACGGGCTAGACCTCCCATCTACTCCAGGCTTGGCCGTCCTTATGCCTTAGCTGTTCTGCTCCGCACAAGGCAGGGACTTGTGGGTCTGGAGGCGTGGGTATTTCGTTCCAAAAACGTTTCAACGCAGTGTTGAGTTCCTGAAAAGGAACGTCTCAGGGTTATGCATATAATCACACCCACAGCATCCCTACCTGCACTTGCTTAATTCATGAGGCTGCAATCTAATTCTCCACAGGTGTTGTTAAGCACCCAGTCAGTGGCGTCACCTGAGGGTGCTGCACCTGACTCTAATCTAGATGGATTTCACAGCAGATTCAGAGCGTGGTCTCGCCGAAGGCGTTCCCAAAGCGTTTCGACGCAGTGTCTCGTTCCTTCAAAAACAGGGGTTATATTAATAACACTGAGACGTTTTGTAATATCACAAAACTGAAGTTGAGAAACTGATGTCAAATCCAGTTTTTACTGATGCATTTACTTTGTTTCTGTGATCATTTAATTTGTGTTCCTGTCTATGGAGGGTCAGATAGCTCTCAGATTTTATTAATTTGTGTTCTGAAGATGAAAGAAGGTCTTACAGGTTTGGAACAACATGGGGATGAGTAATTAATAACAGAACTTTCAGTTTGGGATGAACTGACGCTATTTCAGGTTTCCCCAAAAATGAAAGTTCTGTCATCATTTAATTTACAAGATATTTATTCAATTGCTGCTCCACACTGACTTCCAATGTTATGGAAGTCAATGGGGGCCATAAGGTGTTTTAGAATCTTTAGGTGAAGTGTCCCTTTAAGATTCATTTGACATGGATATTTCAACATTTCCTGAAGAATAAATGGATCATTATCATGAAGCACTGTTGACTTGAATGTAGACATGGTATTTGATATATTTACACATATTTTACAAAGAGCTTTTAGAATACTTTTTTTTTTTTTTTTTAAATATAAGCAATAAACCATTTATCACCAGTAGAATTATTAAATTTTGGGTAGATTAGAAGCCAATTGTACTGTATAAAGAGTAATGGCAATCTAAATGGCAATAAAAACTATATATTTGTATGTGTGTTTATCCAGCAGTTCGGAGGCACGGCTGAAGCCTGTTCTTTGGATAACTCTGGTCTAAATATAGACCCAGCTGCCTGACTAGTGTGGATTAAGACAAGTCTCCTGGCTAAGTTGTCAGTGACGTCGATGCTTCTCCATGTAACTATTCTCTAACACACACAGAGCTCTGACCTAACCATCCTCAACTTTCACTGTGACATTTAACACACTGTCAAAAAATAATGCACATATCTTCAGACCAAAACTGGATTGTTGAATGAAAAGCATTAATTACTAATTGATTCTTCATTGGCAGGGTGTACCAGATTTCAAGGCATCAGCACTGACAGCTACTTAACAGTTCTTGAAATGTAATATTAGTAAAACTAATTTGATAATCATGAGTTATCTATTGAACAGCTTATACAGAAACACAAGTCAGTAGATGCAGGCATATGGGCAAAGAGAAGATGTCACCATAGCGACACATAAAGAGCCATTTAACCCAGGAGGAGGAAACAGTAGTCACTAGCAACAGACCATTGTGGCTACCATGGCAACAGTTAGATGCAACAATAACTAAATCTGAGGGAGACTCTCCTAAAGAATGTGAAAGATATAAAAGAAAAAGATGTAATTTGACACAAAAGTTGACATGCCTCCCATTATGTGTCATCAATGCAAAGTACAAAGAACAAGATTTTATTGTTTTATTTTCTGAATAAAGCTTCAATGTCTGTGCAACAATCACAACAAATTAAATAAAAAGTAAAAGGTTTACTGTTACATTTTTCAAAATATCTTTTCTTTTGCTGAATGTAAGAGAGAAATTAATACAGGTTTGGAATAACATTCAGGTAAGTAAATGATAACAGATTTATAATTTTTTGAATTTTGAAGAATTTTTCTCTTAATATGTTTACATAGTGTTTAATATTGTTAATTAATAATTGTTAAGCTACACCCAGTGGAGTCAAGAGCTTTCCGCAGCCTAGTAGAGTAGTTAAAAAAAAACGATGCACTTGATGTTACTTACTCCCTCGTGTGATTCCAAACCTGTATAACATTTATGTCTGCAGCACATAAACTTTTTTTTTTTTTTTGAAGAATGTTGGTACAAAAATATTAAATTTTGTCCATTTTTAAAAATAAATAAAAAAGATTTCCCCAACAATATAAGTAAAGATTTACAAAATGTATTGGAATGCATTTGCAAATTAAGTAAAATTGCTATTAAGAAATTAAGAAATGTAGAAATTATCCCGTATCTAGTCCATCTGTCCTACATTCAGATGCTAGAACTGGTAGATCATGATTTCAGCTTCCGTACCGGTTCCCGAGATGCGGTCTCCATGGCCGAGCAGCCGTACGTAGACGTCTCGCTTGGTGTAGTTGGCCATGCGGAGCTGCAGGTTGTGACGTGTGGTTATCTTCACCTGACAGCGCATGGCATCTCCTCGCTCCTCCAAACACTCATCCAGAAGCTCATCTACATCCTCCTCCCGCAAACATTCCTCAGAAACCTTTTCACCCAGCTCTCCGAGGACCTCCATATCAATACCAGCTGTCCCTGACTCTTCTGGATGTGATAAGGCTCATAGGATGGGGTCCTGCCGGCCCCTTACTTCAGATAGCGGACATATGAGCAAAGTCGGGGCATTAGGGGCCGGATCAGGCCAAATGCAGGATGAGCTATTTATATAGCATCAGTCATAGCACAAGGCTTTGCTAATCACAGCCACTGATTATGGTGAAAAGATCCAGACCGGAGTACAGTACAGCCAGCAGACATCCCACGTGTCTTGGAACAAGCTCTGACTCCTAACCCTTTATTATTGTATTAATACTTCACGAGCAGATATTAAACGAAAAAACAGAGCAGAATAACGCTCCACTGGAGTTCACAAAGAATACCCAGAGTATACCTTTAAGTTATTTCATAATTACTACTATAATCTTTAAAGTGTAGTGCTGAATGTACTGATAAGCCTTAATTGTAAACTAAAATATACTTTAATTTCATTGCTATTGAAACTGAAAAGTATATTTTAAATATATAAACTGTAATTGTAATATTGTACGTTATATGTAAGTTATAACTAAGTTCTGTATACATGTACTTTACTATAGTCAACAAATGTAAAAAGTGTTTGGAAAGCAGCAGCTTGTACATTCTGCTAAACTTATCTTTTACTGTTTTACAGAACAAATAAAATAACATCAGTAAAACTATTGTTGTGCAAAATAACAGCAAGATAGTGTGAGACTCAAAGTCAAGTTAAATATTTCTCATGGAAAGCAGATCAGACAAATCAACCCTCCAGCAGTTAAGGCATGTCTGGAAAGATAACAAGATGAAACGATCTAGTAGACATTGTTATTTGGAACGCCATGAGGTGAGAAAACAAATGGCTTGTTTTAATCAAAACTGCTGATGATACAAGCTAGAATTGTACATTTCCACTCTAAAAAGCCAGCATCTTCTTTAGCATTATGCTGAAAGATTCATCGCACCAAAGAGAAGCCCGATTTTCAATTATGAGTCAGTGTTCTCCAAGGTGAAAAACAAAACACAGTTTAACCCTAAAGTACAGTTCTATCTGTGATTTGGTGAAGCACAAAAACACCAGCAATTATAAAAGCATTACAATTACAAAATTACAAAAGCATCAGTTTTCAAATCCCAGATCATATCAATATCGTTTTGAATTTTTAAGTTATATATCCTTCAAGTAATTGTGCAAAAATTGTGCTTTATTAATTGAATCTCTGTGTTCCTCATTCCTTTTCTGTAAATTTGTTTGAAAAGGAATAAAAGGGGTCAGAGTTTTATTGCCTCTAGTGTTCATTTCTTTTGGAAACTGCAGTGATATGTACATGTAGGTACAGTACGTATTGCGTGTCTTGCTAAAAAGTGCACCAAGGTACATTTATGGCATGAGTACAAGCAGAATAAAGTAGTTGATCAATGATCAATAGTGTACTGCAAATATGATTTAAAGATGTTTAAATTTAAAAAAAATGTAAAAATGCTACTGCAAAAATGGTAACGCTTTGTTTTAAAGACCAGTTCTCACTATTAGCTAGTTGCAAATTTGCATGCATATTGATAGCATGTTAACTGTTCATTAGCACTTATAGAGTATAGCTTTTTACCTTATTCTGCACCCTCATCATGTAGATTACTTAATTACCTTATAGTGTTCCTAAACTACTAAAAAAACTACCTTACTAACTATTAAGAGTTTGTTCATGTTTAATAGTGAAAAACATTCAAGAGTTAACAGCAAGTTTCCTTAACAAACATGAAAAAATAGATGATTTTAATATATTTACCATAACTTACTAAAAAACACAACTTTCCAAAGTTTGGAAATGAACAACATTAGCAGAATTCCCAGTGTAACACCTAAAATTCATTAAACTTTCATTGAAATGACTGTTTCTTCTTAATGTTTATTCATGCTTGAATGACACTGTGCACATTCTATATATTAGTATTGTTGAAGATACTTGTGATAAACTTGCCAACACATTATTTTAAGGTCTCTTAACTAAGCTTTAGCTTCTGTAGCTGCTAGGTTTTAACAGTAAATTTGACAATTTTTTATAGAGTAGTAGTGATGTCTATTTTATCAAGCACGTTGCAGGATGAGCAGGAAACTTTTGAGAAGGGTCAGTGTGACTTTCAGTCTTGTCCTGTCCTCTGGTAACTGGATCTGTGAAGGGCTTAGCATTGATGAACCAGTCTCAGATCTCCTCACATGGACACCATGGCTTCATCACATGATAGGAAACGCTCTTCTAATTCCCTCTGCATTAATAATTCTGGTTTAATAGCTAATTGATTCAGTTTATAGACTTCTAGCTTCTTATTAATCACGTGTGTTGTTGTCATGGCTTTAACCCACACTTCCGACAGGTCAAGCCCGGGCAGGCCTCATATTAATCACTGCTAACATGCCGTCTGCAGGGAGATTCAAAGGTATTTTTAAAACTCTGATTGGGGTCTCCACAGATACCAGCATTTTATCGGCTCAATCCTAACAGATCCCTGGAGAACACTGACACTGTCTATTTTAAACAACCCGATCTCATAAAAATATGTACCTCTGTGAACTTTTTGTGCAACAAAAGAGTTTTTACATGTATCACTGCACATTTTGCCAACCTAAACCAACCTGAAGCAACCATGTCATTTCAATTTCCTTTTACTCAGATTTAAACTGTTTTGTTGAATCGGATTTGAACCGGAGCTCCTCGTCTCTCAAGTACGTCTCTGTACTCTGTGAGCTACCGAACAAACCTAGCGTGTGTGACAGTACCGTCTGTGGTATGTATTTCTGTGTCTTGCAAAATAATGTACCAAGGTACATTTATACCATGAGACCGGGTAGGTTTTAAAGGTAATTTTTTCATGTAAAATATACAAGCAATGTTGCTGCTCAGGTGTTGTTTGTCCCCCTCTGATTTAGCTATTTTCTGGCAATAAATATCAAGTCAATAAATGGTGAATAATAAATAACTTTCTGTAATAAAATAATTTATATCATATACATGAGTTATGTCAGACTTACGGAAGGTCTGAGTGGTCATGTATTATAATTTTTTCCCGTCTTGTTTTCTCGTGATCTCGAGATACTGTAACAAGAGTTGTTTTCTCGTTATCACGACCTAATTTTCTTTGCATGTCCGGCATAAGAACATTAGGCAGCATTATCTGCACGCTGCTGAAATTACAGAAATATACTATTTCAATTTTTTTTTTTGTTAACTTGTTATGTCTATGGGCAGCGTAAAAGGTCTACTTCAATAAAACAATCGAAAACAAATGTGTGTGTATTTAATACGTACAGTATAAATCCAACAAGAGGTAGTGTACAGTCTTCCCAATCTGAGCTCATTATGCTCACTCCCATGCAGGCCAACCCGCAGCGCAACCTATTCCTAAAGCCTGGAATTCAACCCAGAAGAACAACGCGATGCCACACACAGCTTAAATCAACTAAAGATATCATTTAATAATAAATAATGTGGAATTTAAATATAATCAGATTAAAGTATCAAGGCCGCCAAGGCATGTGAAATTTTTAATCAAATTTTTTTTACGTTTCTCAAACAAAAAATAATAATATTATTAATATTATTATTAAATCTATTGATTTCTTTCTGTTCGCATTTCGATTTGCTGTTAAATCAAACTTCATTCCTTCAAATGAGTTTTTAGTTGGAAAAAAAAATTTGTGATAACGAGAAAACAATTTTTGTTATGTCGAGATCACGAGAAAAATAAGACGTGATCACAAGAAAACAAGACGTAAAAAAATTATAATACATGGCCGCTTAGAACCAAATGTTCAGAACTTCAGTAATGAGGATTTTGCCTAGGCCACTTTACTAAAAGGTGTCTGCATCAGCCAATGGAGAGACATTCTTCTGGAGTAAAATGGAGATTTCTGCCAGTGCTGCTACATTGTACAGTAAACACACTCTAAGGAGATGTTTGGACAGCTGCAACCATGTCATGGGAGCTACAAAACTGGCAGGAGGTGTAGTGCAGGTGCAGGACAGAAGAATTCCTGGGAAAGTTCAGGGTACCCAGCTACTTTTGTCTATGGCCCTAAATGTACAATGAATCACAAGGCAAATAACAATGCATGTAGCATTCATAGCGTTACCAAAGAGCCACTGTGCCCACAAGTAGGCCTTGGCATTTTTTGTGTTGTTTCTAACTTCTGGCTGGTCAACAGTTATGAAACAACAGTAGTTTAAGCAAAATGGTCAAGTTCATAATTTATAAAGAAAGTTTATATAGCTTGTTAATTGAATGACATTTTGATTTTGTTTAATGGCTTAGATATTCAGGTAACTCAAAGACACTTTTCTTGCTGCAATTCAAATTCATGTTAAAATACGGTCAGTGCAAAATGCAGCTAATTTCTAAAAGAGGAAATTCAGGTACATAAATTAAAACATCAGAGCCTGGCAGTACAAGTCTTGATGTCTTTCTCCAACACAAAAATGAATGGCATGGCAAAGTGAGAACGACAAGTCCAGTTAGGCAATACTGAAGACTTATTTCTCAACGGAACTCTTGTTGAAACTGAGGTCCAGATTCTCACCCTGAGTGATCAATGGACATGGGTGAGGGAGAATGCTGACCAACAGGGAGGTGCAGGAACGCCTGGTGACAGCGCAGCTTTAGTCCAAGGGTGGCAAACTACAGCCAATTATACGTTCGCAAACTCAGTGAGAAAACACAAAGCTAATGTCACACTGCTGGCAAATACAAATGCGTTCCTTCTTAGTGGATCACACATATAGAATAAATCATAAATCTGAAGCCTTGCGTAATAGTGACTTTACTCCACCTCACTTAGTGCATGAAACACTCCCTAACTGTGGTAAAAGCCCTGTAATGACCTACCATGAATTACGGCTTTAAAAGATTAGTTCAATAAAAACTAACAGCACTGTCATCATTTACTCACTCTTATATTGTTCCAAACCTGTGACTTCTGTGGATTATTGTTTTTTTACGAACTATTCCTTTTTTGCATACATTACTTTTCAAATTTTGGGGTCGTAAGATTAACACTTTTGAAAAATCACTAAGGCTACATTTTTTATTAAGAAACACTATAAAAAAACTGTGATGTTTTAAAATATGATTACAAGTTAAATAAGTTTTTTGTTTAATATATTGTGGTATTTTTATTTATTTTTTCTGTAACCATAAAGCCATTGCTCCAGTCTTCAGTGTCATGATCCTTCAGAAATCATCCTAATATGCTGATCTAGCACTCAAGAAACATTATTTATTATTAGCAATGTTGACAACATGGCTCGCTGCTTAATATTTGTCTAAGCAGTGATACAAAAAAACGGTGTGCTTTTGAATGATAATGTTTGCTAATTTTGATAATGTAATTGTTACTGTCAATATTTTCATTTCATTTAACCTTTGCTGAATACAAGTATTAATTTCTTAACAATTGAAAAAAGAACCCAAACATTTCTCATAACTGAGATTCATTCATTCCACAGGTCTCTAGAGCTCATGTACTCAACCGACACTCCCATTCCCCCACCACCAATGTCAAAAATAACCCCTGGGGGTAGGGCAGCCATCCTCACTGAGGGGACTGTGGTGTAGCACAGTGATTCCCAACAAGGGGTATGTGTACCTCACAGATGGATTTTGTTTTACCTTAAGAAAATTCACAACTTTTCCGTGCTGCCAGTGCTAAAATAAATCACATCAGCAGTGCCTGTCTTTCTTACACTTCACCTCTCTTGTATTAGTGTTGCTTGAGGAGAAACACTGGCATAGCACCCCAGAGAAGTGATTCTATATATGAAGATGTGTAATGAGAGAGTTCAATACAGGAAAACTAGGTTTATTCAAACGTATCCTCTAAGCCCCAAAGGGAACAAAACGTGCCTCACGGTGATTCCCAACGAGAGAGTGAGATAAGGAGAGAATGCAGCTGTCCCAAGATCGACATCACTGGGATGCCAGGAATGCTAAACATTTTTGATCGTCTCTGCCAGTTAAACTTAGGATCGGTTTTATTCTCATGTCCAACATCATTCCAAATTAACCATGACCTGGAATGTCCCAATCATAAAAGATTAACCACAGCCGCAGTAGTGGAGTTTGAGCTGCTGTCATATGTGCTTGAAGCCAAAGATGAAGACATGTTGCTCTAAATACAGCACTGGAAGTATTTGTATGTGTGTGTGTGTGTGTGTGTGACTATATGCATCTCCCCCAAGGGTAAAATAGCTCAGGCTAAATAAACAGCAGTAAAGACTGCAAACAATCCCAAGAGGCATCACACACATATCCCAAATACTAACAGTTATCCTTCTAAACATCTCCATGAACCTTGTTTCTTTGAATAACATTACTAAGTGTAGCTTAATAGTAAAATCTGCAATCGTCACTCAGACCGAAAATGTCATAGGCCACACATTTCCAGAGCAATCCAACAGCACTTAAAGTGTTCAGCTCTTAACGGAAACCCGACCCGTGAGATGAGGAGGTCAAGGCATCGGATCACAGCAGTAAAGTTCCTCAAGAAGCTGTGGCACACAAATGTAAAAACAAGTATAGTATAGAACAGAACGGAATAGACTAGAATTTTGTGGCGAGTTAGAGTCATAAGACAACGCTTGCAGGATTCAAACCTACAACATTTTAATTTAGTTCTCAAATCTGGCTCTAGATAACCCAGGAATAGCACATTTTGGAAACTAGTCAGACATATCCAGTTCAGACTCAGACCTTTAAACTATTTCTAATAAACAGACAATATAAGTGAGGTTAATTTGTGGGGACATCCAAAATGTGCAATTGAGAACCGCTTATCTGGATCAAGGGTGCTTTGCTTTGTTAGTGGCGATCCACCTCAAACGTTAACTTGCAACACATGTCTGTATTATTTTCAAGTAAACATAAAGACCTTACTGAACTAGTTCAGGTGTGTTTGAGCAGCAATAGCCCCAAAGGTTAATCTCAACTATCAGGACTGAGCAATCGTGCTCTAGATCTTTTGCCCACTAGAACTTACCATCGGGAACCTCTCTGTCACTGATGTGCTGTAAGTATGGACCAGTGTCGTCGCTCAGGTCTGTGTTGATCTGATAGTCCTCCAGATGCTCCACCTGACGGGGTAGTTTGGGGCTCCCACTGGGGGACACGCAGCAGGATGCTGTATTTCCCATGATGATACACACACTCGTGTGTGCTCTACCTGCTCAGGTGTGTTAGTCTAGGCTGCTTCTGGCATTAAATGTGAATCAGTGAATCCAATAAATGAACTCAAACTAAATGAAAGTGCATGAAGGGCTGCAATAAAAACACAGAGTCAGCATTTACTGCTGTGCTGTCTTGCTGCTTCAGACTCAAGAGGTATTTTACTATCTGTGTTAGTCACATAACGGGACTTCATGCATTTAGACACAGTGCAACAGAAGACCTAAAGCTTTAGCATCCGAGTAATCAATACAACCGGATACAAGTCACGTGACTGACAGCATATCAATACAAAATAGCAGTCTGAGAGCATTTAATACGGATTTGTTTGTTTTTTTAAATTAGCCGCACATGCTAACTGCTAACGGCTAATATTGATTCATTGTGAATAAGCGAGTTATTAGCCGCCGTGCTAACTGAGATAAACCATCCCTTTAATTCTGACTTGAATGTCCGAATGTGTCCTATATTAGGCCGGTTTGGCGGTTCAAATCGGGAACAGATGAAATAGCCCCTGAAGAACAGACTTTCAAGCATTTATCCGTCATGTATAGGGCAGATCTGTGTGTTGGCTGAAACTCTGGATCCAATAATCACTCAAATCCTCAGGCCTTCGGGCCCGTAGCGAGAGAAAACTAAGCTTTTAACGCACCAAATGAAAAAAGTCCTGTCCGTTTACATGCGCCCAATTCAGGCTCCGGGTTTGTTTGGCGTAATTAGATTTTCTCCAGCGAGTCTCGTCGGAGAGTCCTCCTGTTTATCCCCTCCTCCTCGCCGGCCAGTGCAGCAGCAGCGATCCGTTCCCCGCCACCACCGCCATCTGCTCCGAGTGACGCAGATGAAGGCCCACCCCTTTTCGACATTCCATCAATTACAATTGGACGAGGGACCAAAACAAAATAAAAATCTGTTCAAGGATTGGGGTTTATAACTGTCAATCATACCGGCAAGCTGAAGCCTTAAACCCCGCCCATTTACACACCTCTTTGTGAATAGAATGAAATGGAATACTAGCGTACTGCATACTGCACAATGTAAACTCTACAGTGCCTACTATTATTTTCTGAAATAGTATATAAACTACAGAATAATATACATTTAAACAGTATATATGCTTTTTTCAGCAAGGGGTGTCCGGTTATCTTTAATAAAAATGGTTGTGTTCCTTTTTTTTCTTTTTCGCAGTGGAATAGAAATATAATAGCCTACCAATAGATCAAACAATTGTTACATATTTGCATGTGTATGCAAGTATCTGCTCACTAAGCCTGCATTTATTTGGTCCAAAGTACAGCAAAACAGTAACATTTGTAAATATTTGTTACTGTTTAAAATGTAATTCATGTGATTTTAAAACAGATTTTTTTTAGCATCGTCACATGATCTTTCCGAAATAATTAGAAATCATTCAAGAAATCATCAAAAGCAGTTATTATGTTGAAAACAGCTGAGTAGAATTTTATTTTATAATAAATATAAAGGTATGTTACAAAAGTTTTTTTTTTTTTTAATTCGGATAAATGTTAATCTTTGGAAGCAATTTACAATTTCCAATTGAACAATGATCTATGCGTTTTAAAAATATAAAATCTTGGAATGTAATCAGACAATAAAAAAAATAAGGGTTATAATGCTTCAGATTCACTCGAGGGTCTTTTTCACCTCACCACAGAATTTACTTTGAAACAATTTTTACTTGGAAATTGCTAGAAAATGTTTCAAGAAAAAAAAAACAAGCATATGGCAAGGAACACACTACATTAAATTTTAAAGTAGAAAGATTTAAATGATATATACTCTTGTACTCTTAATAACCTGTTTTATTCACAGCTTTGAAAAATGAGTACGGTATTAAGCACATTCCATAGTATTTCCAACCACAACACCCATTGTGCATTATTAGTATTTTATTAAAGATTTACATTTGTGTACAAAACGGAGGTGGGGGAACAACAAGAAGTATACACAATTGTGTTTTAACAGTAATAGAGTGCAAAGCTTCTAAAAATGTAAGATAAGTCACAGAGTATATACAATACATTTCTAAACCTTTGAAACACTATAAAATCCTACCAGTTCTGTACATAGTGTCTAAAAGGTGAAAGCTATCATACAAAAAGTGCATGACATATTTGTCCAAAATGAGTTTTAGATTGATTGGTCTTTTTTAAGCATGAAGACAAACATACAGTCACATATTTCAGAGTTCACTTTGGCCAGCATGGCAGTAGGTCAATCTCATTGCAAGTGGGGTACATACAAGAGTGGAAAAAAAGTTAATGTCAGTTCTGAAAAACTAATAAAGATTCTATCACTGAAAACAGACAGAATTTGCATGTCTCTGAAAGCTGAGGTCAGTCTGTCCTTCGATGAGCCAATTCAGATTCTTGTGTCAGAAAGTAATTGGTTTTGTGAGGGAAATCAGGTTGCTTGTCAGCTTGCATAAGCAGTTAGACTGCAGATCTGGACTGTGAGCGCCTGCTGTGGAGAGATTGCTTCCCTAATTTGTCACGCCTGAATGCATAAATGACATGTCAGGCAGACGGTTCGAAGTTTAAGGGTAGCAGCAGATGATGCACTTGCCAACAGATGACACAGGTACATTGCAGTACAGACTGGAGTCGTTGATGGGCATTTTTAATTCATAGTCTGCCAACATCTCATTTAAAACGTTCTGTCCTCAGTGCAAAATGTCATACTACAACAAAAATGTGAAACCCTTTAGTTTTTAAACAACTTTAAAAGTCTGATAATTGACTTTAAAAGAAAAAAAAATCATCAAAAGCCTTTGGGTCAACTAAAACAACTTTGTAAACAAAATACAACTTATGTTGATGAAGGCAAACTGTTCAGTTGTTTCTTCTATTTTCAGAAACAACTGAATATGAACAAAGGAAAGATGAAACCAAGAGAAATCCTTTTAACATATCTTTTTTTATATGAAATAGCTGCCAAAAATGCATATGCTATAATAGATAACATGTACTCTTTACTTATGTTATCACATTATCAAATACAAAGACACTGCCTCCCAGTTAGTGTTGAAATGAAAAATTGACCATATAACAATATCAAAGCTAATGTAATATTTATAAAACATGCTTTAGTTTATAATGCCAGAGATAAAATGTATTGGATTGTATTTCATCCAATTATAGCTCTATGATACACAAGCACAACACAAAAGTGATCTGCCCAATATGATTAATAGAAATGTGACGAAATGTTTAACCTGAAAATATACTGTAAAAATCAGTTAAGTTATTCCTGACAATGTTGTAGTGTATTTTGGTGTATAAGTGACCAAATATCCGCAATAAAACGACCTTTTTATATTGTGTTTGTGCAACTGTTGCTACTGCAAAGGCAGTATTGTAGGAAATTAAACGATTTAGGTAAATTTTTGTTATTTAAAATGAGTAAAATGTTAAATTCGAAATATACATGGGCTATAATCTTTTTCTGTATACAATGCTCAATATTTCTGTTTATAAATGGCATAGATTCTGTAAATCAGCTTTTATAATTTTATATAGTTTGTTCATATTTAAAGGTAAAAATGTCAACTTAAAACACAAGATCACTATACACCAAATAAAAGTAACAGTCAGACACGTTTAACCTTTAAAAATCTCAAGAGGGAATGATGCAAACTCCAAGACAAAACTTTCTCGATGCCTACCATACTATTGAAATGCCAGTTAGGTTATTATTGTACATTATTTGTTTCTCTTTTAGAAGTTATTGACGACTTATACACCAGCACACTGGAAGAAAAGGTAAACATTTTCCCACAAACCCCTCCTCTGAGTTTCGGTTTGAGTCCAGAAGTAAAGATGGCTGAAAACATTCTTCTGTGTTTGTGTCCACACTAAGGTTTTCAGCATTTTTTTGTCTTTAATGACATGATTCAATATTTCTAGAGGAGATTTGTGTTGGCCAGGGGCTTTTGTTCAGTTCCCTCACGTACTTGTGTGTTCATACAGGCAGTCTGCAGCAATTTAAAATAAAACATTTAGAAAACATGCGTCCATGTCTGGCTGTCCGCTCTTTAGTCTCTGTACACGCAAGTCTGTCAGAATGAAGGGAGAGAGGGTGGTACATCACTCTGATTTGTGACAGTACAGGTCTTTGAGTGCTTTGAGTTCCTCGATGAGAGTTTTGTTCTGGTTCTCCAAAACGGCCACACGGTTCTCCAGACACTTGACATATTCCTTTTTCTTTCGACGGCACTCACGAGCAGCCTCTCTGGAGGGGGAAAGTATATTTTTGAGATCTACTTAGCAAATGTTTTGATGTATCTTTTTGTTTTAAAATAAGTAGTCAATTATTAGAAATTTCATGATTTTCTATGCTAGAGCAAATAGTTTATTATTATACTGATGCCTTTATTTAAAGATAAATATATTGATACTGTACATATTAACAAAGACAATTAAAAAATTGTCCTTCAGATATCACATGTACTTCATCTTTTTTTTTGTTGATATGTTATGTTAATTATATGTGACCCCTGGACCACATTAAGTCGCTGGGGTATGTTTGTAGCTGTAGCCAAAAATACATTGTATGGGTCAAAATGATTGATTTTTTTTTTGAAAATCCTTAGGATAGTAAGTAAAGATCATGTTTCATAAAGGTATTTAGTCAATTTCTTAAATTTAAATATTTCGAAAATATATTAAAACTTAATTTTTGATTAGTAATATGCATTGATAAGATCTTCATTTGAAAAACTTTAAAGGTGATTTTCTAAGCATTTAGATTTTTCTGTACCCTCAGATTTCAGATTTTCATATAGTTGTATCTTGGTCAAATATTGCCCTATCCATCCAAATCATACATCAATGGCAAGCTTTTTTTATGCGTTCATGTATAAATTTTAATTTCGGATTATTAACATTAACTTACGACTGGTTTTGTCGTCCAGGGTCACATATTTTGTCATTAATATTATCAGCAAAACAGCATGCATTTAGGATGCATTAACTATAAATTATACATTTTCTTTTGGTTTTTATATTACACAGGTTATATTTACACAGCTTTGCATGCATCTGTCAAATAGCTCTCAGTTATTGAAATTAGTCAGTAATCTATGCTCCTGATACAGTAAAAAGAAATTAATACTTCTATTCAGCTAGGACATATTAATCAAATCTAAGAGTAAAGACATTGTTTAAAATAGATAAATGCTGTTCTTTGAAACATTTCTGTTCATCAATGAATCGTTTCCACAAAAAATATTAAGCAGCACAACTGTTTCCAACATTAGTAATATTAAAAAGTGATGACTTCTTAATCAAAAAATTAGCATATTACAATAAATTCTAGAGTATCATGTGAATATTGAATATTGGAGGGATGGCTGCAGAAAACACAGATTTCTCATAACACAAATAAATTACATTTTAAAAATATAATCAAATCAAAAACATTATTTTTAGATCTGAACAATGTATTACAATATTTCTGTTTTTACTGTACTTTGTAAATGCATCTTTGGTGAGCATAAAACACTAAAAAATAAATAAATTAATTAATTAAAAATTTTAACAACCCCAAACGTTAATGTGCCTCAATGAGAGTATCAACACACTCAGAATCAGTGTTGTTTTCGTCAACGATGACGATGACGAAATCATTTCGTTGACGCAACTTTTTTTCATGACGATAACG
>JAUCNO010000943.1:2206172-2234530 GCA_032353835.1 Enteromius viviparus | reverse complement strand
GACTAAAACTAATAAGCATTTTAGTCAAAAGACTAAGACTACGACTAAATCTAAGATGGTTGTCAAAAACAACACTGTATAAGTCACCTTGTAACTACAGTACGTGTTAACAGCTTGACATACTGTAAGTTGACAGACTTGCCAAGTTTCTGATAGTCAGTATGTATAATGTTGGTGGATCCATCAAAATAAAGTGTTAGAAGATATTAAGCAGACAGTCTACTAATACTCTAATGACTAATAAGTTACTTACTGTTAGTAGAAGGTCTAAAGGGGACTATCGAAATGAAGTGTTACCCTTTAGTGACCGATCATCCACTACCCTCTTGTTCATTTCTAAGGTTTTGACCACCTTCCTCCAACACAACCATGTACATGAATACTGCTAACACATCACTGAAGGCCAGTGTGTGCTGTTTCTTAGCCTTAAGCCAGTTTTATGTTCATAAGCACGCGAAAAAAGCACACGTCAGGGCATGTCAGAACTTATCCAGGCCACCAAAACACCCTCAGACCCCAAGGGGTTAATTTATTCATTATTAATAATAGGACAATGAAAAGATAACGTATATAGCCGTTAGGCACCCAAGGTATGTAATTGTGTGAAAAAAGTGCAACAATTTTAAATATCTGATCACCTTTATTTATTATAAGGTGGTGAGATGTAATAAACAACAATACTTAATACTTAAAAATATAAAAATGATAGCAGGCATAAACTCTCAAGATAGATTACTCAAGCATAACCAACAAATCTTGACAAAGCTCAGTGGTTTACTTCAGAGCGAGTTTGTAATCTAATATTAGCATCATTTAATGATGAATCTGATGACAAAGCAGTAGGCAAACACAACATTGATTTTGTAGATGATGAAAATAAAAATGTTTGGAGATTACAAAGTTTTAGACCACTGACAGATGCTGAATGGCGTTGAAGCAGTTTCCCAAAACTGCTTCAGATCAATATTAAAATATCAGTAGCCTACTGCTATACTGGGGCAATTCAGTTTGAGTCTTAGTTTAATGCGGATGATACACAGGGTAACTTTCTACAGTAAATACTTTAGATTGGTTGTGGGCCCTGTGTCTCCACGTGTTGCCCGTTGATGGCGACGTTAACCAAAGTTGCCCAGAAACATTGTTCAAAAATGAAAAGTTCAAGAATGACTGTTACTACAAGGAGCAGTGGTTAATAGCAGAGTAGAGCGCCATGAGGCAAAGACAGTAGACGGTGTTCAAAGCCTAACTATTTTTTGAAGCGGAACTATAGCCGCTAGCGTCGCTTTTGGCAAAAAAAAAAAAAGTTCAAGAGCCTGAAAGAAAATGGGTTGGGGAAAAAAAGTCCAAAGTTTCCTGATGTTTAGACCCGCAGTGCAATGGACATCACGGAGCTCTGCTGCTCCCCGTCTAGCAGAGTAAAGATTGAGAGAAGCAGAGCATTTTAAAATCATCTGGGCCCCCTCAATCAACACACACTGTTTTTCTTCTTTTCTTTCTTACTTTACAGTCATTCATTTACATCATTTTGTTTATAAAACCATTTATGTATGTGTTTCACACTGTTTTTAAGAGGAGGGACGAGCTTTCACCAGAACGCATTTTGACAAGTTTCCTGATTCCTACTGTGGAATAATCAGGTTGATTTATTCATTTTTACACCTCTCCACTGGGTATTTATTTTATCTTCCTTTTAAAATAAAATTTTAATGACATATTTGAAGCTTGCAAAATAGTGGTAGGGTCAATAGTACAGAGAACAGGAGTAGGTAAAATCAGTTTGTCTATTTCTTTGTTATTAATATATTGCATCAGAAGTTCAAAAAGGGTGACCAGATACCTATGTTTTCTGGGGAGAGTCCCTGTTTTTTGTGGTTGGAGCTGACCTTTCGCTGTTTTATAAGTAAATTCATGTGTAGAAATAATCTGTATACAACAACAGCCAGCAATAATAACAATAATAATAAACACATGTCTAGGGTAAACTAAGAAATCAAGCAAATAAATCAAATCAATTGAAAATATCACCTGATAAAGCCTGAGAAAACATCCCACAGAGTGCATATCCTGCTTAGCACACACCACTATATGCTTAATAACACGGGGAAGACTCACAAAAACTGCCACATTCTGCACAACAGAATCAGGGTCGTCACGGCTATATAATAACTTTTTATTTTCATTTCAGAAGTCAGTCTGGGAACCATGATTTAATTTCTGTATTTTTTAGAACACTGAAAGCCTATATTGCTTTTGTTGTGCAGTGTGAGCTTTCTAACTCTAAAACTACAGTGTTTACAATACTGCACAGCTGTGCGCTGTTTAAAGTGTTTAGTAATGCACTGTAAAGGATATAAAATATGAATAGCTGCATTTTAAGCCAGCTCGTTCTCTCGCAGTCTCTCTTCTATCTCATTTCTCCTGTGCTTTTATACTGCCATTTATTTATCAGAAGGCAGATGTGATTTTATGTTCTTTACGAGGCACAAAAAAATGCGGCACTTTGAAATGCAAATGTGGGTTTGATCAAGTGGCATTTGGGAAACTTGTGTAATGATACGTTGCTGTTAACTTGGCGATTGTGGCAGTTTGAATTAAGGCAATTTTACTGTGAGTCTGCTTGTTTTTTTACGATGGGTTGCTTGTAATTATTTTAGACAATCGATCCCGAGTTTTTTGGGCGGGGGACTAATAATTTGACTTGCACTTCCTTTTAAGCGGAGACACTTACTAAATGAGAGGGAAAGTGCGTACTGAATCAAACTAAATCTGAATTGGAGCATAAATCCAGATTCGCGTGAATACAGATAAGGGATAATGCATATAAATGCATGCACAGGGGATAAACTCACTTTAGGGAAATGTTTAACCCTTGCACTGGCCTTCATGAACATGCACACCACTATATTTGAATTCACTCTTCAGCATTGGGACCCATCACCTCCTCATATGCTTTTAAACAGCACAGAGTAAAAGTAATGACCTCCTCAGTCACGTAAGAAGGATTCACTTCACATCTGTCTTAACAGACACCTCGCCCTGGAAGTGTGCCGCAACACCTTTCTGCCTTTAGTACAGCAATTTCATGTTCTCAATCACCCACACCTCTCTGCCAGAGTCTCTTCTGTTCTGTGGCTGAGTAATAACATCATGCTCTGTGGCAGGGTGCCACTGACAGCCCGCTCTTGCGAGAGCAAGTCGTCCTCGGAGCTGGGCTTTTTTAGGAGGTGTTGTGTAGAAAGGTGCAGGTTCGGGGCAGCGCTTCATTAAACTCAGATACTGCATCAGCACATGTTGGAAGTGGGACTCTTTATCACCGTCTGCTAATGGCCATCTCTGCCAGACCCATTAGAGTAGCATGAAAGAGACGGCACTGAACTCTAACCCCATCCATTGGATATCTATGATTGCATGAAAGTCTTACCCATTATTCCAGATCGAAACAGGCTTTAAGAGGTGAATACTGTAAGGACTGGAAAGCATTTGCATTTCTCAGCTCTTCTGTGTGGCTGCTGACATGGCAGACATCAGTAACACACTGCCATTTTTTTAATCATGACACCTTGTAATGCGTCTCTTTGTCCGATGCGCCAAGAGAGCTTGCTGTCTAAACACGGCTCTTATCTTAATGTTATGCTAAAGAGCATTATCCTTCTGACAACAATGAGAACCTCTGAAGGAGGCAATCCAAGAGCAGTTATTGTCACAAAGCGCAAAGGGAGAGCAAGAAATAATTGGACAAAATGAAATTTGCATTTACAAGGCTGTGAAGACGTAGAATAAGGATTATTTGGGTAAAAGTACAATTTTTCTTTGAAAATATCAATTTTTTTGTGCACTGAATCATTATATTCAGGCCCATACAGTATCAAAGGACCAAAAACATCACAAGACCTCCCCCAAACGAAGCCATGTGTGTGATTGTCCACTTTAGATATTTTACTATTTGCACTGGCCAGTCATTACGGTATCACTGTCTAGTTAATATCTGCGAACACATTATTTTGATGGGGGTCCCCCAGCAGATATGTCGACATATAGTTGCTCATTATAACTTATGACAGTTAGATGACTTGTAATTACAAAGTTAATATTTAATAGAGTGTCTAAAATGGACAATGAAAATGAAGAGTAACTATGATTTGGACCATCACTGGACTGGTAACTTGTGACGTTAACAACCTGTGTTTGGTATTGATAAAGCCAACTACGCACTATATGTTTAGTGGTAACTGATTACATGTAAAATCATTAAGTACTTGTATTACATTTTATAAATTCCTTGTAATACCTTAAATAGTAACCGAGATTACTTTACTGACTACAGATTTTATTATGTAATCTAACATCAGTAACGTGCTATAGTTTGTAAGTAATCTACCCAGCACTGCTGGTTGGTAATCCTGCCCTGATTGCATTAATATCGCAGCATTTTCTGCAGCCAGGGCCATGATTTAACCTGGTGCTCCGGTTGACGCACATGCTCCTCAGAAATCAAGGCTAAGTGGAGGATTCATCAGAGACCAACCGGGACCACACGCGTCTTCTTTCCGTCACGTCGGTAAAGACTGATTGGTACAAATCCTTTTCTCCCTCCGGTGTCAGGTCCCATTCACTGATCTGAATGCTTCTGAAAGAGAGACAAATGTTTTGATTAGAGGTCCCTCTCAATGTCACCAGACTGGCAGTTTAAAATGAGACGTGCCCATCACGGCAGAAACAGCCGATGGTGGGAGGAGCAGACAGATGTGTGTCTAAGAGATTTAGAAGAGGTTTCGTCTAGAGCTTCTCCATGCACGTACGGTTATTTTTAGCACACAACAGACAAGATATACACTCGAAAATACAAGTGTGAACAATGCAAGCTCTTTAGGGGCAAGTAAAAAATCTGCAGCCGCCAAATTATACTGTAATTTATAAAATAAAACAAATATTCTTTATTAAAGATGCACTTTTTGTGTATTTAAGTTATGTTGCACAAATAGGAATCATGCAAATCAGCAGAATCATGCAAAATTACAAGTTGCCGTTGGCTTTAGAAGTGCATTATTTTCAGGTGGTGATTATTAATGTATTCTGCATTCAATACCAGAGTGATGAAGAGAGCTGCGTTCCATTGGCTGTGTGGTTGACTGCCTTCATGAGGTGAGCAAATGCATGTAAAAGTGGTAAGTCACTGCAAAAACTATAGACTTTAATACAATTTGGTTGTCTATTCCATAAAAATGCAGCGGGAAAGTTTAAATCAAGGGTGGGAAAATAGAAATATCTAACTGTAGTTTTAACAAAAGATACTACTTTGATTATCCTCCAGCTGCACATAGCAACAGAACCTTTTCAGATATCACTTTTATTATGTTTATATCCATATGAAACACTTGGTGAAAATCTGATCAGAAAATGTGGAAGACGCCCTATTATCATTTGCATTTAATGCAATCTCTACAAAGCGCCATCGGTACGCACCAAGTGGGTTTTCTATAATGAGGAATTTGTGTGCTGCCTCAGATTGGTGGCTTTCTTTTCATTTCCCATCTTCTCTTTCTGTCGATTATTCCGTCTTACTGTCGTTTGATCAAATGAAGACGCTAGGATTGGAATCCTATTACTTCCACCGCTCCCCGTATTAGTCGTTTTATTTCACTAGGTCGACATTAGAAGCAGAGCGTTTGCATGCTTTCAATCCCAGCCAATCAGTCACAGGAGTCAGACGCCACAGAGCCGGCCACACAAGAGCTTATTACCATTCCTCACACGGCTCCTAATGGACGAGGTCCTGAGGCACTCCGTAGCACCGTACAGATGGATTGACTCGGGTCTTCTCTGGTAAGCTTTGTTCCCATGAAGAGGTACAGTCTCTCAAAGAGTGAAATTTATATTGATTTCAAATGTTTCATGGACTTTTTCAAGGGCCATCTTTAGCAGATTCTCGCTGTCCTGCACACTTTTCCGTTTTTTTTTTTTCTTTTCTCTGGATATCTGCCTTCAGCTCTCTTTTAGTATCTTTTTAGTTCTCTCTGAGAGAATGGCTCAGATATCAAAGTGGCTAAGGCGCTATCTTGCCCTCAGGTTTTCCTCCTCTTTGCCCCGCTGAAGAGTCGTCCTCAGCGCTGTGCAGAAACAACTTAAGCGCTGGAAGACAAGTGTTTGTGATTCAAACAAACAGAAGTAGATATGAACATGCTGCCCGCTTTATTTCAGCGCCAGATTCCCTGAAGAAATTATAATATGATTTCCATGCCATGACTCTTGACTTAGGTCTCTTAACCATTTGGTGTTGTTTGGTCATTTATGAAATAGTATGAATCATACAGTCATGTTTAGCATGACTTGGTTTTTACATGTGATGTATGTATATATGATACATTATGGACATGATTCAAAAAGGCTAAATGGTCCTGATTATTATCGGAAATGAATGGTAAGCAAATTTCATCTAGTAAAAATATTTGGTACAAAAAATTAAATATTAAAGACTTTTTAAATATATATATATATATATATATATATATATATCAACCTAAAATTTAGAACACAATTTGTTTAGATGTATTTAATACAGTTGTAAATTGCAAGATGTACATTTTTCATAATAATAAACTTCTGTAAATTCTATATTGTCTATAACTGAAATTTTTACTACAATGCTTTTTACTTTGAATCAAAACTCAAGTCATTTCCTTTTTAAAAAGTACGAAAGCATTCCAAATTATTTAACCAATTATTCTATAATCGGTCCTACTTTTTAATTAAGTCTCCCTAATTTAATTAAGACTCCCTTTTTTCAATTAAATTCAATTCAAATTTATTTGTATAGCGCTTTTCATGATACATATCATTGCAAAGCAGCTTTACAGCAAAGTAATGTTTACAGTATATGTAGTAGTAGTTTGTACAGATGTGAGATAAAGATCAATTTGACACAATCAAACAGACAAGGAACATTCGAAGAGTTCGGTAGTGCTGTGTGTTGTTGCAGGGTTGGGTCCTCTGTGGGGTTGGCATCATCTCTTCTTAAATGTTCTGGTTTTAGGCTTGTTTTTTTAATGGATTTTTCTTTTGGTTTTTTTTTTTGTTTATATATATATAAATTTATATTTACTTACATAATTGTTTTATTTTGATAACTCTTTCCTCCAGCTGTAATGTTTTTTAAAAGAAAGTAAAAAGCAGAAATGGTCTAAATATTGAGAAACTGAGAAAGCAGATTCTAGTGTGACTTATCTAACAGCTCAAGAAAAAGCACGGCCCAAAGAATGAACAGAATGTAAAGACTTGAAAGAAACTCGTCTGATATGTTTAATGGAAAATATTTGACATTGTTTCAATATTTGACATGTTTTTAATTCATGTGAAACGATTGACTTCCACTTTGAACAAAAGCATCAGTTGTGTGTGAAGTAACTTTAACAACTTCTCTTAAAAATATTGAATATGGCTTGTCTTGGTTAATCTGCGGCCTCTTTACAGATCCAGGACCTTCTGTCACCTGAACCCATGAAAGAAACTGAATCTGGTGCAGACAGTGGAAAATCAGGTATTTAGAATGCTTTTTGTTGAAAGGGGTCATATAACGCCAGTTTTTCACAAGCTGAGTCTTAATGAAACGTCTGTAATATAGTTTAATATCTGAACCGTAGCTTAAAACAAAAACAGTTTACGCTGTCAAAAACAGCTCTTTTCAAAAACACTCTTCTGTGTTCTTCCCCTATAAATCTTTATGACCTCTGCCGGCCCTGCCCCTCTTTTCCTGAGGTGATTTGCAAAGATTCATTAAAAGACATTATACTGACTGCTTCTGAAGGTCAGGCTGGATCATGAATGATTCGAGCGAATTTCCCTTCAGAACCAAACATAAGTTAACGTTAATCCTCTGCGTCTTCAGTCACTCGGATTGCACTTCTGCTAGGTTCATTAATACATTCAACAACAAAAAAACTCGATCTCTTAGCAGTCATGCTTGTCTCTGCATCTCGGTCTGATGACGGCTCACTCAGGGCGGGTCTGAGGTAAGACACCAGTTCAGTCTGTGTGACGCGCTGCTGTCAATCAACTATTGGGGTGTGGCCTCTGTCGGTGTGATGCCACACCAACATGCATTTGAGAATGGCTTGATTTCAGAAGGGGCAACTTATTTTAATTAAATCAAAAGAAAATTACTGGTGGATCTTTATCATTGTAGGGTGTTTGTGTACAGTACGCACACTTCCAACACACATTTCAGTCCAAACAGTTTAAAAAGTGCATGTGGCACCGGATGACCCCTTTAAACATACTGACTAATTCATTTGCAAAAATACTACGCACATAGTCTTAAAGATCAGAATAAAAAATTAAAAACATATCAGTTTTAATTGCGATGTGAGGCTGTTGTTTTCCAGCATAGATTCTGTTTTAGTGGATTGTTTGGTTGTATGTGTTTTTAAATATATATTACACTAATAAATATATTACACTAATTTCAAAGCCTGAACAGATTTAGCTGACTTTAGAAAGACACTTGCTGACTTTGTGAATGGTTCCAGAAAAAAAAGTCATCATATTCTGATTGACTGACAATAACACACTCCCAGACTTTTATGCTGTTCTGAACCCAAAATTTCTTCAGTGCTAAAACTGAGAGATGTGTGACAAATGAAAACAATGTGTTCTAAAATTGGCATTAAATAAGTAACATGTTTGATATCCTTCAACAGGTAAAAAAAAAAAATCATAGTCTGAAGCTAAAAAAAAAAGTCGCAATGTGTGCCCATCATACACTATACAGTTTTCTGTGAAATCTGTCAACTCCAACTGCCTAAAATCAGCAGACCGGCTCTGATGTTCAGCAGCTAGTGTCAATTGCAAAATACAGACTGCAAATTAGGAAGAATCTGGGCAAAAGTTGTGCTTTCTGTTCCAGGTTTTAGTGTACTGCTTACTCTTGTGTGTACAGCATGTAGAAATGTTTCACTGTAGTATGCTACATTGTCATATGGCCTCACTAGTACACTGGGTGTTTATTTAACATATGACATCCATTTCTCATAAACTTGGCACACCCCCCACCCCCCCAAATTCTGTTTTACATATTTTTCTAAAATCCATTTTAATCATTTAATTATATTTTAATATTTAAAGAGCATGTCCAGTTAATTGAATTCATTAAACTTTAACTAATCAAAAATGTATTAAAATTAAAACATATTATTGTTGTTGTTGTTTTGAGAAATTATGTAGTCTATTATGTAGTTTATTTGTGTGACCTGATTTTTATGATTTAATACATATGTACAGATCATAAACTGTAGTTATGAAATGAATGCATAAAATTAAATTGCATTTTATTATTATTTATTATTATTACTTTGTGTAATCTACTGTACAGTAGTAAAAAATGTGTTTTATATATATATATATATAGTATCTATTTTAAGTGGTAAAATTTCTATTCCAAAGAGTAAAATTTCACATTATAAAAGGCACATTATAAGAGTAGTATGCCATTTCAAACAAATGTTATGCTCTCCATTTCTGTCTTTCTCTGTATAATGGGATGTAGCCGGTGGAAAATGGAGACAGGAAGAGGGCAGGTAAACAGTCATTATCGTGACATGTCTGTGAGACGCCCCCATGTGTGTTCCAGTGACATAGCTTGGGAAATTGGCTCTTTGTTACTACATATGCAATGCGAGTCGCACATGGGGCCACGATAAAAAAAACATCCAGAATCATCTTCTGGCATGGCTTGCAGTGAGCAGTCTCTTGAAAAGAGAAAAAATTGAATATAATTGTGTGCGACAAAATCTTGCCGTTCCACCCTCCTGCTACCTATCACTCCACAATCTGTCCGGAGCGTGTGACTGCTGATGCTTGAGTAGCAGGTGGAATGTTTCGGTGAGCCCCATGTGGTGGACGGAGAGAGGAAGAGATGTGTCCTCCTCCCTCAATCAAGTGTGCTTGAGTGCACAGCACAACAACACGTCGTCAGGCAGGGGCCTCTAGGGCCATCTGTGGGGACGGGGATGGGGAGGGGACCGCATGCTCCAGACCTGGCGCAAAAGATGCCGCCTGGTCCACACATGTTCTCTGAGAACGGCGGGAGGCCAAAATAGAGGCTGGCAAATAGAGAAAACTTTGAAGGAGAGATGCTCTTAAAAGAAGAGCTGATCCCCATGACATCTTTGTTTTGGGCAGGATATGTAATTTGACAGAGAGTTGAAGTCACACGCCAAGCCTCAGCATGCCTGGGTGGGGCACATCCCCCAGTTTGCCTAATGCTCCTCCTGATTCAGATGTCATTTGTGTATTCTCTTTGGATCAAAGGCAGGTCACGTTAATTAGCGGATTTCACACTCCTCTGCCAGCAAACACCCCCATCTCCCCCTTCTCAGCCGTACTGTCACTGAGGCATTAGACATGTTAATCGCCTGCACAAGTCTGGAAACATAATAGTAACTCGACAACGCTCGCTTCTGGAGGTCATGGTCTGAGTCACCTTTGTGATCTTTGATCAAACCCAGAACAGGTGTGGATTGGTCAGTTCATCCCGTGGGCTTCCCATTTAAGATAGCAGGGTCTTATAGTTCTGCTTTGATCCACACCTGGGCTTCTGTTCCTCCTGCTGGGCTTGAATGAAAGCCACCATTGCTAGGGACTGGTTTTAGAGGCTGGCCCGAGTGCAGAAGCCCTTGGAGAAATTTTGCTCTATCCAGTCTTTTTGGCACTAAAGTGTCTTCTATCCCTTTGCTTGCTATGGTGTATCATGGAGTATTAGTGGCTTGTGCGTCCCATGCATCAGTTCAAGGGTGAAGAGGACAGAGAAGAAACAGAAAGTTTCCTTTTGTACCAGAGGCCTGTTTCATAAAACAAGTCAGGTTTGATTCAGTTAGTCTGATTTATTGTCAGTTGATTTGGTTCAAAATAAGTTCGACTAAATTAAATAGCCAAACCTTGCTTATTTGTGCCCCTGGACCACAAAAGTCTTAAGTCGTTAGGCTATATTTGTAGCAATAGCCAAAAATACATAGTATGGGCCAAAATTATTGATTTTTCTTTTTTGCCAAAAATCCTTAGAATAGGAGGTAAAGATCAAGTTCCATGAGTGTATTTAAAGAATTTCTTATTAACCTATTACTAAACCTATTTTTTGATTAGTGATATGCATTGACAAGATTTAATTTGGACACCTTTAAAGGTGATTTTCTCAGCATTTAGATTTTTTTTCTGTACCCTCAGATTTCAGATTTTCATATAGTTGTATCTCGGTCAAATAATGCCCTATCCATCCAAATCATATATAAATCTAAATTTCTGAAAATTAACACTTATGACTGGTTTTGTTGTCCAGGGTCACATTTGGTAAACTTGTTTTATGAAATGGGCCCCTGGTCATGTAACTTTTGTATGATTTTATTATTCCAATTAAAAATACCTTTCTGCTATATGAATACATTTTAAACTTTTACATCTGTGATGGTTTTCAGCACTCATTACTCCATCGCATGATCCTTCAGATATCATTCTAATATGCTGATTTGGTGTTTAAGGAACTTCTCAGTCTTGACAACCTGGGGTTGCTTCATATTTTTGTGGAAACTTTGATATTTTAATGAAAAACAGATATACAAGAACTTTTTATTCTTGTGACACTAACTTACGCTTCACTAACATTGGCGCCCTTTGTTTAGTCACAAGGCGTTAAACTTTTGATATTCGCATGCGATAATTGTCTCGGCGTGTACGTGTCTAAATGCAGTGACTGCTGCAAATAGCAATAAAAGTCCCTTGTGTTAAACTGTATTTGTTTGACAACTCCACTTTACAGTAGCTACACTAATTTGGGGTCAAGTTGATCTACGTATTTTTCCTGTAATGATGATTAAAAAAAAGAAGAGGACTTTCACAGAGATTTACATCTACACTGATATTAATAAAGCCTTGAAGTGGTGTGCACTTTCATATTGATCTCGTCTCATTTTGATACAATGCACATATCAACCCAAATCAATACTCAGCTTGGAAGGCGACATTCAGACCAGCATGTGTGTGTGATTTGGGAATCAGCTGCCCTCCAGCACTAATCTGTGAATACTTCAAGCTTTGAGTTTGCGATAATGGTTCTGAGATGTAGCCAAAGCCCATGAGAACATGGACCCAGTAGAGAGAAACCCTGGAGCCCTCTAATCCCTATTGGAACCTGTAAGTCTTCCTGGATGTGTATTTCTTTCCTGTCAGCGTGAGGAATAGTTCTGCCCACTATCTTCATTAGGCGCATCATTTCCATTCCAGGTCTGTCAGGGTGGTGTGAGACTGCCATCTAACCGTTCCCAGCTGCAGGTGAATCAGCGTGGCAATTAAGAGAGACAATTAGAGCCCATTCACTTCTGCAGGCTACGGGCACAGAGATAAGCTCTAAGCCTGAGCTTAATTGGATCATTGTCTCTGCAGAAACACAAAAAAACTAGAGGAAAAAAAAGGAATTAAAATGTGATTAGTTCACTGACAAAAACAACACAAATAGGTTTTTAACTTCTTGGAAAGCAAGTCATTTCTTGCGGCATTTTGGACTTTTAGTTTTACCCGAGTGGGTGAAAATATGACTAGAATTTTGTATCACATATCGCCATCACTTTTCTGCCCATGGCGTCATTTTGTGTTGGAAGATGAAATTAGATAGTCATATGTGCCCTGACAATTAGATAATGGAATAATTACATCCTCAGACTGACTCTCCTCTGCCCTAGCCAATGGCAGCTTGGAATAATTCCTTAATGAACTGTTTTCTATGCCCTATTGTTTCCCTGACATCCTAAAATAGCTTGTAAAAACAGCTGTCATTTTATTTTATTATTTTTTTTCTTTCATGAGCAACTTTGTACTTAATGTGCTCTTTATCTGTGAAATCATTTTTTTTTTCACAGACATTTTCTCACAAGCTGGATTTGTGCAAAGCTTTTGCATTATTTTATAAGCGTTGATAAAATAAGTTGCAGTAAACTGCATTTCCATGTGACAAGACGTCTGACTGGTGGTATTGCCTCCTTATGTACTTACTGTTGATCGGCACTTCCTGAAGACTGTGGTGTCTAGCACAGCTTGTTTAATGCCAAGTTCAGACTACATGATTTTAGCCCCAATTTTGACCCACCGATAGGTTTTGAGAACTCGCAGGCAAATGCCTGAAATCACAGGCAAATCGGTGCTCGTTCACACAAGTGACAATCACACAGTGTGATCTATCAAAGATGCGATCTGAGAAAATCGCCAACATGCTGCTGAGATATTTGGCATGCAAGATATTTGGACCTGTTGGCGATTCAAAATCATGCCGTGTGAAATGTGTTCTAACTGAATAACATCGGTAATTACCTACAGCCAATTAAAGACCAACATCCAGGGCAGCGGGAAGTTGGGGGAGGAGTTATGAAAATTTAGAAGGTATATCATCCTCCATAATCTTCTTTTCAATTTTTTTCCCTTTTTGCTGCAAATGAGCTCACATGCAATTTGTATGGCAAGATTCTTGCACACCACTGTTTTTAATAGTAATCCCAATCTCATGTTAGAACTCAGTCTTGGACATGTGGCCTCGCGTTGTCAAAATTCAAATTTGAACAGCAATTTTCAGCGATTCTTCCTGTTATAAAGTCACGCAGTGGGAAACCTTCTGTTGCCGATGTATCATGCAGTGTGAACAACACAGCAGCCATTTAATGATAGCCCAGATAGTCATGCAGTGTGAAAAGATCTGTGACGCGACTAGTTTGTAAATCGTGCAGTCTGAACTCGGCATTAGTGAACGTTCCAAATCCATTTGCCCTGTTGTTGGAAATTCTCACAGCTCTTTTCACAGCACCATTTTTGTTTCATGTCCTTTTAAATGCTAATGAGCTCTACTGACCCCGCCTCTCTCTTCTGTGGAGTGACCAGCCTTTCTGTTTACTTTAGCCATGGAACTTGCTAACTAGCAAATTATTAGCAATAGCGATTGGCAAATTCATAAAACCCCCTTGTACTCACTACTTCTGCAGGTGAAGCTAGATCACAAATGATTTGTGCAAACATAGATGCATTTAGGTAGACCATGGGGCACATTCCATTAAAAAACAAATGGAATCCACTGCGTCTTCAGTGGCTCAGATGTTGGGAGTAAATAACAGCCATTACATCCAACAACAAAACACTTTAATCGCTTGGGAGACATTATTGTCTACACCTGCTCCGACATTGAAACAATGGACTGATGACGCTTGCTCAGGGCAGGTTTAAGGTAAATCATCAATGTAAATCAACAATCGTGGGAGGAGCTTGGATCTGTGTAATGTCATACAGCCTCTGAAAATGGGTTAAGAAAAGAGTTTATCATTTTAGGGTGGATGTGTACAAACACGGCCAACACATTCATAGTTAATTTTGCATCGAAAACCCCTTTAACAGAACCCAAAATACTTACAAATAGCATTAAAGGTGCAATACTGCTGTGATGAATATTCAACCACTAAATATGCTGGATTATTTATGGTATTATCATGTGTTTTAACATAATATAAATTTTTCTTATTTAAATAGTGGCATTAGTGTCAGTACTGGTATACTGTGACACCCTTAGTATCTATCCAGCTTTCTAAGCATTTCTACATCTTAACTTGGCGTGCAAAGTTTCTGAATGGCAGTTCAGAATAGATATTGGTGGTTGATAAATGGTCTTTTTTACCCACTGGACAAAAGTTTTGAATTCTAAAAGTTATAGTATGTTTTTAGTACAATGAACTCTTTTATCTCCAGAGATCAAGGAAAAGTTTTATTTCCCATGATGACCCCTTAAGTCATAAAAAGACATCCATTTTGGCCAGAGCCTTCATTATGCTTCTTCAAAGGATGTTTCCTTTCTTTCTTCATATCGCTCTGGTCTTGTCTCTGTAGATTCTTCCAGCACAGTGGACTGTGCAGAATGTAAACCAGTAACTTTTATGTTGCCATTTGTATTTGGTCTGCCTAATTGAGTTTTCAGTTGCAATGCAGATTTTTATAAAGATTTGAAAACGGAATTATATTATGTAATTAAATAGAACTTTGCTTTTATTTATATATAGTGTATTATATTCCAACATGTATGATATACATATTTTATAAAAAATGCATAACATTTTATATTTTTTATTATATGTAAGTGGTATTGATGTAAATTATGATATCTGAATGTCCATATATTAAATATTTATCAACAATACTTTGCTTTATATCTTTTAGTCATGGTGAGTGTGAATTAGTGTTTATTTTGTGTGTTAGGTCCTAATCACTGACAAATTCACTAAATAATTTATTTACATTAATTTAACTCCTAATGACACACTATTTGGGTTTCCATCCAAATATGCGAATTTTAATTAGAATGCCACATAAAATATCTGTGAATAAGCACCATTTCTATTCAAAGAATTAAAAAATAGAAAACCATTACTTCCTGATAAACTGGCACTAAATATCACAAAGACAAGTGGGAAATAATTTTAATATACAATAAATTACTTAAGTAGATGTAACACAATGAATGCAGTCATACTTTGACAATGACCATTTCAGAATGACCATAAAAACATTTCAGATGCTCTGCAACAACCTGATCTCTCACCAGTTTGTACATATTTTACGAGGGGGCTAATTCGTATGACCGCACTCACTTTTCTTCAAAAACATATGTCACATGACTTTTGATGCACGTGGAGGAATCTGTTTGGCATTTATATTTGCATTAACCCTTTTTCGTACAAGACAAAACCACCTCAAGCGAGCTTATAAACTAATTTTTGGAAAATTTAAGGAATGTAAAAAAATAAGCAATTTCCATCACTAATTTTTGATGCAATACTTCAAATGCACATTGAAACAAGATGATGGAAACCCAGCTACTGATAGACCAGAGTCCACAGGCATTTCATCCACAAAAATTGTGACAGCAGATTGTGTGAGACCGAGGCTCAGATGCAGCGTTTCACTAGGTCCAGCACTTTGAATGGTATTTGACCTAGCAAGTAAGGGAAAGAAATTGCGCTTTTGCCCTCTGCCCCGCACCTGTGGCTACAACAATACTCACAGGCCTTGAGAAGAAGGAAACACGTGTGAATGTCAGCTGACCTTTTTCTCTGTGTACTTCCTTTTCCTCTACCCTCTTAGGCTTGATAAGAGAAAGGGGGAAAACAGGATGAAAGACAAGACAAATGGCAATGTTTTAGGGTATTAGTTCTGAGGTAAGGTTGGTGACAAAGGAACATTGTTCACCTCATCCTCAATAAGGCTGTATGTGCAATGCTGTTTTTCCCGCTAGAGGAACCAGGTCTGGGATATAACCTTTTTTTTTTTTTTTTTTTTTTTTCTGAGGCATACTTGTGAGTGGGACGAGTTCCTTTTAAGTTCATGTTCAAAGGCTCATCTAATAGTTGAAACCTGATTCAAGGAAAATTAATGGCCCCACTCTCTTTTTGAAGCCTTAGAAGTTGGGGGTGTCCATGTCATTTGCAAATTCTGCCAAAGATTTGACATTTTCTTTAGAAAATCTGAGCTGTGTTCTGAGTGGCAGTCTGAAACCCATTTTGCTATATCATTTGTATATTAGGGTTAGATAATAATCTGTCACATAAATATAATGCATCAAAATAGTGAGAGCTTTAAGTGGAGACATTTTTAATGTTATGCAAATTAGAGATGAAAAGTGCCAGGCAGATCCTAAATGCAAATGCTATATTGGACATTTCAAATGCATTTCGGATTTTTACTTTGTGGCGATGGCTGAAGCTAGGCCAACAAAAGTTTGAGATATAATGCAAAGATTGCTCCTTGATGAGATTGAATGATGAGATTGAAAGCTAAGGACTGAATGTGCAGAAAAGCACATAATATAATCCCCAGATAGACAAGACAGTCATAAAGATAGCATTAAAATCAATGTGGATTTGCTGTGACAGAGAGCAAGCTGCAGATATAGTGGTCCACAGTTTGTTCAGAGACACAGGATGATCAGGATGATTCCTCCCGACATGGGCCGAATTGATATGTACTGAAAAGGGAACGTGGAAGAACAACAGGCTGCTCTCTGAGATAAGCCTCCTCGGTCCTCTTCAGATGTGCATGTGTTTACCCTGAATAATTTAAGCAGTACACTCCAGCAACTGTCTGATAAAGACTGCGTATGACATTAATGAGTCTGAGCAGTCAGTAGATAGCAGCTGAAGTGCTGGTATTGGCTATTTGAAGCTTGTTGATGTGACTTACTCAGCAGACCAAGAAATAGGCCATAATGGTGGATCTCAGCAGATTTACTGAAAGACCCTGATACATATCTGAAATCGAGCAGAGAAAAGATTTTTTTTCTTCTTTGGTTTCTTTACCTAGGCTGGGCAGCTATTTAAAGCCACATCTCGCTGACAAATTTTATTTATTTTTTTAAATGTAAACAATACAGAAATTGATTTCAACTGGTCTGGAATATTTAATTTAATCAATCAATTAATATTTTTTTTCGCCATTGATTACAATGAGCTGTTTTTCTTGTTTTTATGATTTTATTTTCTCCTGTTGTCCTGCAGCAGGAAGCACTGCTGCACATGGAAAAAAAACCTAGCCAGGAAGTTTGCTGCTTAGAACTGAGGCTCAATAGAATCTGCAGATGTTTGGTCTGAACTATGGGGGAATTTTGAATGGACTGAGTGGTTCTGACCCCGTGCGACCTTGAGCGTGAGTCATTGGACTGGACTCAGCTGCTTTTAAGATTTTCCTTGAGGAAACAGAGAGAAAGCATGTGCAAGAAAACGGGCAGGAAATACGGTGTGTGTGAGTCAGTGAGTGAGTTGCTGAAAGAGAACAATCTAAATCTGCTCTTGAGTTACTATGATCCGGAGATAAGTTTACATTGTCTTGAATCCTTGTAAATCTTTTGTAATTACTTCTCTTAAGCGGAGTACTTTATCTGGATTATTGGTAAGATCTGACTAAAATGCTGTGCATGTGTGACCCCCCTCTCTGACCTCTGAATCTTGACCTTTGACATTAAGGTTAACAGTGGCATTTTTAGAGGGCAATCCAAGGTGTCTGCGCTGTGAAGATACCGTTTTTTGTTATTTACAAAAAAAGAGGATATTTTGTTCCAGTAAAATTATGGTGCAAACTAGATAAAAAAAAAAGCGCTTTAGTATTTTGATGTTTATTAGTCTAAAAATGTAGACTTTGAAAATTCTGATTTCAGTAAAAATTCAAAATAAATAAAATTAATAAATAAATAAATGTTTGTACAGTGCATCCTGTCCTGCAGGTGTCACTACGTTCTGTTGATCTGTGTTTTGTGAATGTGAATTTACAGAATGTGTTGCTATTAAAAAGTGCCTGCAATAAGTAATTTTCTGTTGAGGTTTCCATATAGCCTGCAAGCAAAAAACAAACATGAAAGGTAACCAAGATAGTTCAGTTCACCAACAAATGGCTCTTATAAGGCGCTTCTTTTTAATGAATCAAAAACATTAATTATATATATATATATATATATATATATATATATATATATATGTATGTATGTTACAGCATTAACAGAGAAAATATCATTATCTATGCATTAAAATAAACATAATAATGAATTGGAATTGAATCTGAAGGGAATCAGAATTGAATTGGGAAATCTGAATGGAAGCCCAGCCCTAAATGCCAGTTGTTGTGACGAGTTGTTTAAAATGAACAGCAGTAGGTTCTGAAAGTAAAAACTTAATTCAGAAAATTACCCCAATCAGACTCACATATATATTTAAAATATTAATATATTTATATACTATATACTAAAATGTACAATATTCTAAAATCATTGAAATGTGATTAGCTTTAATGTTCATATATAATTATATAATACTGTTAATCACTTTGTCTCTGCTCTCTTTTTTCCTGTCCTATCATGCTAAAAAAAAAAAAAAAACACTGTAAGAAATTTAATAAAAAACAAACAAAACCTTCCGGAACCAACACTTCTAAAAAGTGGGCAGTCACTAATGCACTCTATTGATTTGTGGTTGCTAGGGTGTTTTGAGTAGTTGCTAGGTGGTTTCTTACTAGCATGAGTGTCTTGAGATGGTTTGGTTTTGCTTGGTTTTATGGTTTGTGGTATTCATTCATGCTAACATGAGCCAAAGTTTAATTCTAACAATAATAGTAATCCTTGCTTTAGCAAGCACAGCTAATTGTCTTTTAATCTTCAGACAGTCCACCTTCAGATTTAATTTTTTCTTTTTTTCTTTTTCAGATTTCAGATTTTTTTTTCTTTCTTTGAGTTGTAGAAACGTGGTTGGCAGAAGGGTGATGAATACTATTTACAGCGAAACAGTGGCAAAGGACAGACAGATCTAGCACAGTCACTTCAGAAACAATCACAACAGATATTTGGAGAGGGTGCTAGAAATGGGTGTGTGTGTGTGTAAGTGTGTGTGCGCTTGACATCCCAGTGGGGAAATGTTTATTGTGTTGTGTTTGCATGGCTGCTTGTGAGATCATAGTTTTCCTTCCCTCTATTCTTAGAAGGCGGAAGTCATTTTAGAGGGATTCTCTCGCTCTCTTTTTTTTTAAACCACCAAAAATGTTGCTTTCCTGTTCCTTTGTCAGATGTTTAGTTCATTCAAAATATTAAGCTGACGATGTTTCAACAATTTCCCATCAAATGCAATCCATAAAACCTATATTTCAAACAGTGTGTATACCCATAAGCAAAGTTGCGCTGAATCAAGTGGTATCTCCTGTCTACACGGAGGCGGTATTGTTCCAAGCACGTAAGTTAAACTACCCTGTTTGCAATGTTTGTCATTTCCTGCTTCCAGCCTGTCAGGATACAAGTATTTCCTGTACTGGGACAACCATGAAACCCTTCAATTTATGCCATATCCCTCTCCAAATACCATCTCCTCTGGCAGTTAATATAATTCCCCTCCTCCATGGTTAGGAATAAATTGCTTTTTTTTTTTATGGGAAAGCACTCATTGTGCCCTAACAGCAGATATTTTATATGTGAGCTAATGAAACAAAAGCATATTTATTGCCATCTTAAGATTAAAGGTTTAACAAAATGTGATCATCCCTCTCCAGACCGCAAAGCAGACAATAAATTATAGTCTAATACAATGAATTTTTTTTAAAGGCTTTTAAGAAGTTTTTTATAAGTCCTTTGACATTTTCACCATTTTCAATCAAATTTGATATTTCATTGAGGTGGCATTAATTATTATTGTTTTAATTGCTGGTGAGTGCTAAAGGGAAAATTCAAGGCAATTAATGAAATGAAATATATTTCAGTTCAGCCTATATACATTGACAGTATGGCACTTTTAATTTGTATGTGTGTATAGTTCAAAAATATATTACTATTATGAATTAATATTACACTATAAAGCAACTGTTTGTCATGTTATAAAGGATATTTTATCCCTTTGATGACAAAGCTTTTAAACAGCCATATGCTGCCTAATATTCTTATAAAAACTGATACTTTTCCCTCCCCCCTCAAAATTGTTTCATGCATACAAGGTTCAAAAGAACAGCATTTATTTGAAATAGTATTTTTCAAAAAAATCTTTTTTTTTCATATGGCTCCTATGAATATCATGGGAAACTAATATTCAATTATTCAATACCATGGTATATCAAAGCACAGTGATAATATAATCTTATACAATCTGTGTAAGCGTAGAGAGTGGAATCATGGGAAATTCCTTGTACTCGTGCCTTCTGCTATGTTTGCTTACATCCCAGAATGCAGTCTTGAGGGAACATCCGAGATTGTTTACTACCGCACAACCAAGGGGTTCACAAGAACATGTTGTGCGCAACAAAACATTGTTTTGCTGTCCCCAGCCACCTCCAGACTTCTGTAAATTCCTGATTATCTTCTGCTATCACTTCCTTAATTAAGTGACCTTTTGTTAGTTAGCATCAGTTACAGGGGTTTAGCCCTATTAAAGCAATAATCACATCAGTGGCATAATTTCCATTTAATCAACACACTAATTTTAGTACCATTGTCTCGGCGCACAAGGGCATGGGGACGTATTACATTAATAAACTTGGCATGGATGAATGTCTTCTCCGCCACCCAGACGATTCGACCCCTGTGCCAAGAGCAGAGGGAGTGAGTGGGCTGGTGAATAGAGGGGGCTGGATATGCACATTAAGCTACTGACATGCATCCCGAGGGACCGAGCTGGAAATTTGCAGCCCGCAGAATTCCATTTTTTTTCACTGATTAGCCTAGGTGAGATTATTCAGCAGTCACTGACACGTCTATTCCTACAAATTAACAATGCAATTAATTGGATTTACTCTACACATTTGACACCAGATGTGCTGTGTATCAGGTTGCCGCTGTTGAGATAAAAAACATCCTGGCGTTCGAGTGTCTGTCAGGAGTAAGGCTTGCATCAGGAGGTGGATGACGCATAAATCTCACATTTGCTTTTGGTTTGAGGCGATGACAATGTGAATTTCAATTACCAGCATCAGCTATAATAGAGCGAAGCTGATGGAGAAAATCTCACTGGAAGACATTTACAAGGCTGCGAGAATGTGCGCTAGAAGTACCTTTTCTTTCACATAATTACTCTCTAATTAACCATTAGTTATTCGATTAGCCCTTTTAATCCTCGAGTCATGGGTACGAGTTTCTAAATGGTGGCTTAGTCATTGGCAGCCCTGTGACGACTAATTAAAGGATGTGATGCACAAAATGGCCCACAGAGAGAAGTTTTGGGAGGGGGAGGGTCATTAATTTGTAATAAAAATTAAATTATAAAATGGACAGTTTTGGCTCGGAAATCTGATTGAGTAGTTGTAAAATGGACGACATTCACACACCTGCGGTGCTAATGCTAGCTTCCCAGGACTTATTTTCATTGACTACTGCAGAGGATCTGAAATTTAATTTTTCTAACATTATAAATGTCTTTACTGTCACTTTTGATCAATTTAATGCCTCCTTGTTGAATATAAGTATTAATTTCTTTTTCATATCGCTCGTGTGAATATCATGGGGAAATTAATATTCAATTATTCAATACCATGGTAAGGTGATAATATAATCTGATACAATTTGTGTAGAGGATTTATGGATTTTTTTATGTTTACTTTTATTATTATTTTATGACTAATTTATTTGTTACTGTGAACACTGGTAAAAGCGATTCAAACAAAACAATCTATCTGCAAACAAGATAGTCTTTGTGATAGCTTATTGTGTTCGGCTTTCCAATTCCAACGAACCATGGCCACACAAAAAAAAGTCATTTTGAGCCAATATACACATAGCCGTTGTCACAATGTGGTGATTTCTGTGACAAAAACGGTCTAGTAATGAGTCTTGGCTATTTGAAAGAACTCCACCAAAGGTTATTAAAGGTTTTGACAAGACTGCGTTTCTCACACTCGCTGTCAAAGAAAATGTCAGTCTGAGGCATTCAGATTCTACCATTTATTACACTTATTACATTCTTAAATAAAAATGCTCCACTGAACAGTTCTTGCATAGATATCTTACAATACCAATTTAAAAAAGAATTATGAAACAGACCAGTAACAAAAATAAATTTCATCTTCTTCCTTAATAAAGAACATTACCATACTAACATTATATCATACAAATAATAATATTTTAAACACTTTGTACAGCAAAAGAACCAATAAAGAAAAAACACACAAGGAAAGAACAGAATAGAAGAAAAAAAACGCAGAGGAAGAGTGTGAAGATTACAGGAAGTGAGGGGGTGGAGTGTTAGTGATGTGGCGAGGGAAAGAGAGGACAGTGAATATGAGGGTCCCTGCTCTAGCGAGAAACTACATGCTTCAGCCTACATATGGCAAAAAGTCGTCCTACTTCCATACAGATAAATCAAGATGGCACATAACTGTTCTATTTTTTCCACTTTCTTTCTTTTTTCAGATCTGTACCTGTTCTACCAACTGGCAGCTGTCGAGATTCATGTTTGGTTAGGAGATAGAGAGAGCACCTGTGAAAGCATTGAGGTCTGTTGTTGGCCGGTTGCTCCCTTGTTAATGATGTCTAAGGACATTCATAGGTAAGAGATCACTGACAGCTGGTAATACATAACTGAATGAAGCTGAAGTGATAGTGTTTTTAGGAAGTGACCATGGTTCTTGCAAGTGCAGGGTAGGATAGTTGCGGGTGGAAGGTGAGAAACGCAAAAAGCCAAAGGGAAAGACCTGGTGAAAACCTTGTGTACTGACATATCAAGTTTGGACAAACACGGATACAGATGCACTTCAAGATGCAGTATATCTCAAGACAGGTTCTCAGCACTGTTGTCTGAGTGACCGGGAACTTTATGAATGAGTATTTGAGTAAATATGCAGAATAGCAGACTTTGTTTTGATGCACTGCTGGCGAAAAAGACCATTTATGTTATGCCATGAACCTATAAGCTTTATGTATTAAGCAGAAGAATGAATTGTTCCCGTGTTCTTGTGACAAGTGCATCTTGAAATGCCACTAAATGTTATGTAGACAATCGACAGCAGTGTCATTTAAACAGACTAAGCTAGTTGTAACAATGAAGAGTGTTATGCAGTGAAATGTTGTTCCAATACGGACAATAAAAAATGAAAAAGTTGTCACTTCTGACCTTTTTGTCATAAAATTCCCTTGTGATGTTTCAAGCATCTTTTGTATAAAATTTAAGCTGCCAAAAGCCTCTTTGAAGCTAAAAAGCAAACGGCTTGGGAAGGGAGCCTCACTGGAAGAGTGCCCAGATCTAGTACTCTTAAAATTGTTCCCTTAGAATGTTTTCAAACATTCTTACTGTCGTGTAAAATGCTCCGCCACAGAATTATCTATACATAAAGATAACTTGCAGTAGATAAAGTGGTCTTCTGTACACTTAAATCAGAATTGTGTTAGGATTTGAAGTGAATGATCGCTTTAAAACCAATCGCCTGGATGCTGATTTCTAAAGACATGCCTGACCTGCTCTGACAACCGATGCGACTAATTCGCTTGAACTTCACGTTTGGCTCTAAACTCATCCTCAACTTGCATTCAAACTGTATTTTACAAGCTCGCATACTCGATACCAAGTCAATGGTCACCTAGACGTTCAAGAAGGAATAATAGGAAGCTGGTGTAGGGCAGAAGAGGTACTGTGAGAATTAAGTTCAACACAAATGTCTCTCTTTCATCACACAGCAGTTTATTTGCAAATGCGTAAATCTTTGGGCAAAGTATGCATCAGACACCTGTGCGATTGCCTGGACCGCTGCTGTCAGCCTGTGAGTGAGATATTAGGGCTTTCAAATGGCACTTGATATGTAAGGGGGATATGTACGGCAAGTTGCCTGCTAATGAATCTGATTAGCCTATTTCGTATGTATTTGGTAACGTCTGGAGCATGTTGGCAAAAAAAAAGTACTGTTCTTAGTTTTGCATTTAATGTTGCTTTGAACTGTATTTAAACGGACAATATTCATATGAATTTTTTCAATTGATTTAATTTGATTATTGGCTTCATTGTTTGTCGTTGTCAAAGAAAATGATATGAAGCACTTTTTTAGGTTCCTGCTTTCCTATTCCATATGGTGACTGAAGGAATAAGCAGCATCGTCATTTTGTAAAATAGAGGAGTGTGAAGCAAACACAGCTTCTTATCGCTGCTACTTGCAAGTACAAAGGAAATGTAACCCTTTCAAAGCTTTTAAAGTTGATGTGACACATGTTGAATGTTGTACACAGTCAATAATTGCCCCATTTGTGGAATTGTGGGAATCTTAGGGAACGTCATTATGACACTGTAGGAATACATCCTGCTTGCTTTCTTTACAGAAATCATACATACAGTCGTCACATACACAGGCCGCTTCTTGCGGTAAAAAGTGCCACAAACCACAACTGATTGTACATTAGTCGAGATGAACCAATTCACCTCCTGTTTCGTCAATTTTGGCATGACTTGAAAAAATGACATGGGATAATAAAAAAGTTATTAATCAATTAATAATGGCAAATGATATCGAACGTGTAGTTGTGGTCAAACAGAAGTGACGGCGTGTGTGAGTCTGTGTATGTGAGTGTGTGTACGTGTGATAAAAGAGCTGCCTTCAGCAGGCCTCAAACCAAAAGAAAGGCACCAACCCTTCACTCTTAGGCAGTGCTGCACTGAGGGTTTCGGCATCGATCGTTAAGCTCTGGCGGTCCCCCGAGAGATACTCTGGGATCGTTTAGTAGAGTCTGCGTTGACTCCGAAACATGTTACCGCTGAATCATAATGGCTTCAATCTCCCTTCCACCCTTGCAGCCATTAAATCAATGCAGAAGAGGAGGGTTGGCAGGGAAACGCCCTGATTGCGACGCCACGACAGGCTTCAAAACCTTGGGAACGATGATATATATTTCGTCCGCGCGATTTAGAAGCTGATTGTTAACGGAGCTAGACCTAGGCCCGGTTTAGCATAATTTACTCGAGTGTATCAACAAGCTCTCGATTTAACGTCTGACGTCTGGATGGAACACAATCCTAGAAAACAACAATTGCTAAAACCCTGCTGTGAAGACAAATAATGCTGAGAGGCAAGCTGTGCATGTATGTGTGCGAGTGTGTGTATCTGTCTGAAAGAGCCTGCCATGCAGTGTTTCGTTTTTAACGCTGTTCATTAACTTTGTAATTATTGTTCTACTTTTTTTTTTTTTTAGTTTTTCTCAGGAAAAAGCCAAGAGCAAAGAAACCGTTCTGTCTGTATTGTGGTATGTGTGTGTGTGTGTGTGTGACGTTTTTTTTTAATGCATTTTTTTGTTTTCTGCTTTTTTCCCTCCAAGTAGTTTTTTGTTTTTATGCTTTTTTTATATTGTTTTTGAGCTTTTTTTTGACTGTATGAAAAAAAGCACAGAGAACATTGAAAAAATCAGTGCAGACAATGGATACGAAACAGGCAAAGTTTGTCTGGGCTGATGCCACCAAAGTTCTTTTGGATCCTGATCCCAGCAGGTGCTCCAAACTGAGAGTCAAGCGTCCTGCCAGATGTCCCTCCCCCTCAATAACGTCTCCTCCATTGGCTTCCTCAGAGGCACCGGACTACTACGTTCTTACACAGGTGCCAGTATCAACACAAAGCAAAAGAACTTCTTCCAGTGTGAAGAGAGACACACAAGGTCTGTGCCGAGGAGCTCTGGTTCGCTTTTCCTGGATCAAATCAGAGCAAAGCAAAATGAAAAACAGAAGGCTTCTGTCCTTTCATACCAAGCCAGCAATCCCGATCTTTTTTTGGGGGGTTTCTGTTCCCATCTTTTGCTTCAAACGTTTCCTTTCAGTGCCAGATAGCAGTCACTGAACCTTGTGCATACTAAGAAGGGCTCACAGTTCCCTCCCGTTGCCCGAATGTGCACATTTATGCTTGTTCACAAAGCAAGTTTTTACTTTTCAGAAGTTTAAGACATTTCACCTCAGAAGGAAAACAAACCATCTTTTTTAACACTGTCTTTAAAAAAAACAAAGGCAAGAAAGTGTCGCTGCGCATCATTTCGGTCGCCCGTGAAGTGACGGGCGTGAAGAGCAGAGAAGAGTTCGCTCCTGAGCGAAGAGTACGAGAAGTCAGCACACATCCTGAGCGTTGCCGTATTTTTTCTTTTTCTTTTTTTAACCACGCAGAGCCTACTTCAGAGGCCAGGCATTGCGTTTGGCCGCTTGTTCCATTGGTCACTACTCAAAATGTATTGGCAATGTTGTTTACCATGTTTGGTTGTTTGCTGTATTACGACATAGCTGCAGGTTGGTTATTGTGATGTGTCCTTGGAAAAAGAAAAAAGTTCCAGAATGTACAATGAATATGATTCTCTAGTAGAACCATTATGTTACGTGGCATGTGCGTTTAGGTTTTATACATGTAGAGTTGAGTATCCGTTCCATGCTAATGGTTGATTTACTGTTCACAAAGAGAATGGCAGAAAAAAAAACGGTGGTGTTTGGCAGTGTCTGACCTCCAAGCTAGCACTCGGTAAGGCATGGCTAATCGCTGATGAAAAGGCTTTTAGACTTTCAGAATCCAACAATGTTTGCCCACGCTGCCTCACATGTTCCTCCTGATGACGTTTGCGGCCAGACCCCTCGTGTGCACCCAAAGTCTGTTGTGAATGTTGCAGTCTGGGCGGTGCACACCTGTTCTCCTCTTCGTTCTCACTCGTTTTCTCCCACTCTCTCTCTCTCCCGTCTCCCTCGGCCTTAGATATGTCGCTTCATGTGCAAAGCCAAGTGATCAGACCTGGAAAAACATCTGTAAAGAGAGAAGGAGAGAGAGTTAGCTTGGATTCACTTTAGAAAACACAGTTATCATCACACTAAAGAGGGACGCAGTCTGAGTTTCTTGGAAGATGTGTGGCTGCTTTGCAGATGGAACAGAGAAAACAACATTTGGCGTTTCGGAAAAAAACTCTGAATTTTTAAGCATAGCCAGCTTTTTGCTCTAAAACTGGTGACAGATCGTTTTGAACGCATATCTTGCCAATGCAGTTAGCAAGTCTGTGCCGAGGCTTGCGAAAGAAATCATTTTTTGGGAGTGTGTCCACAAATCACATCGAGCCTGTTTGAATTTTAGAAATTATTTCAAGGCTGGAGGTGAAATGGTATTGTTTAAACTGTGCGGCCACATTAGTTATGTAGCACTTGAGTCATGGCGGTTGGTTTCTCGTTGTGGGCCGTGGGCTTTTTTGTGTCATCATCAATTAAGCTCACATGTAGCCACTGCCGATAGGAGCAATACATAATGTGTTTGGAAAAAATGGTGTTGCAATAACATGTCTGTATATTTATGCAGCTATGAGGATTTTGATATTATAGCTATAGTTTTAAAAGTGAATCTTAACTGGAATTAATAAAAACTCAAGAGTGTAGAGAGTTGGAGAATTATAATTTCAATTTGCCTCTGGCTGTATCCATTATTAATTAGTCAAGAGCCACAGTGTTAACTCCTCTGTTGCTTTTTGGATGGGAAGCAGCCAAGATAGAAATTGGGGTGGAAGGAGTATGTATATCTACAGGTAGACACAGTTGTTGTTTTTAAGTGAGTCATCTCTATGATTTTCTATATTATATATAAGTGATATGGTTTCTGGTTTTCCCCCGTTGCTTTGCAGAATTCTGTTCTGAACATTGAACTATTTTTTTCCCCTTTTTCTTAGTATTTTCCTTCTTTCTCAGTATGGCCCTTCAAGAAAATGTCTTTGATAATATTTGCAATGATCAGTAAACCCTTGAGTGAGGGTTTAAGGTCTATGGAGTGCAAAAGTTACAATCTCATTCATTTTCTCTATGGAGGATATATATATATATATATATATATATATATATATTTTTTTTTTTTTTTAAAAA